>PVHY01001743.1:0-146715 GCA_004024945.1 Uropsilus gracilis
GGCCCTGGTGGACAGGGAGCTGTGTTTAACACCCCAATGCCGTGGGAGGCAGAGTGCATGCTCAGAAGGATGCTTAAAATGGGAACACATTGGGAAAGGGCTGCTGCTAGGAGGAGAGTGAAGCCCCTCTCTGCCCTCCCCTCATATACTTTTATGTATTTGGCTCTATGATTTTTTTTGAAAAGAGGAAATAAAAATAAAAAGTAATGTTCTGTTCCCCATGAGAAAACTAGAAACTCACAGAAGGGAAGTGACCAGATACAGTTAGTAGCAGGCTAGGATCTGAATGCAGATCTCTCTCTCTCTCTCTCTCTCTCTCTCTCTCTGTGTGTGTGTGTGTGTAGAGCTGCTGCCATAGGATCTTTGCCAGGAAGGGAATTTGTCTTCTGTAGTTTTCATCTCCCATTGTCTTCTGTCTTCCACTAACCTCAAAGGTCACAGCAGTGGCAAGAACAGGAGAGAGGGCAGACCCCCACAAGACCCAGCCTTGGCCTGGGCTCCGCCAGGTTGGGCAGCCTGGTGTGGAGGTAGCTGGTCTCCCACCTACAGGGAAGTGTGCTTTCCTACCCTGTGAGCTTTAAACAAGTTGGGGGTAAGGAGAAGGGATGTCTCAGCACTGAGGTACCTCAGGGACAACCCCAAACTGAGGTAGCTCAGCTGATTTCCAGATGGTTCAGCAAAAGGGAAATTCAAGAAGTTCTTCAGTTTGTTCTTCCCTGAGGAGATGGTCTGCTTCTTAATGACCATGGACTAGATTGTGAGAGAGGCCCAAAGTGCCGTGTGTGTGTGTGTGTGTGTGTGTGTGTGTGAGTGTGTGGGTGTGTGTCTTGTGAGTATGATGTAAGTCAGAGACAGAGACAACAAGAGAGAAAAAGAATGTGATGCAGAAAAACAGAAGCTTCCTCTGAAAGTTTTCAGGTTAAATGATCTGAAAAGCACTGTATCTGGCAGTAGAGTAAGGGCTATATAGATAAGTTGTATTATTATAAGGCTGAGACAGAGCAGAGAGCAAAGGAGAGAGGAAGGGAAAGCGGGAGAATGGGGGAATGAGAGGAGGAATTAATCCTTGAAACCCCAGTGATGTAACAGAAAGGAGAATCTGGGCAGAGCGCCCTTGTCTGGTTATTCTCCCATAAAACTGACTGTGTTTATCTTCTTACCCCATTGTATTTTAAAATCTAAGTAATACAGCCTCCATTGTGTAAAGGAAAATAATTTCCTGGATTCCTGAAGGACCTCAGTGTGCTGTGTCTGAGGATTTGCCTGGTGGCAGCCATTGAAATACCAGAAATGGGGAGTGGGGAGTCTCTGGCGAGAAAGGATGCTACTGCTGTGTGCTCAGCCCTTGCTCCCTTCCCCTGGGAGTCACAGGATTTCTTCCAGCTTTGGCAGAGGGGACTGCTTCCCAGATGTGTAGGATTAAAGGTGAATCCAACTCATGCCTGGTCCTGGTTCTTCCAGGCCCTGAAAACCCTCCCCCCAAGTTATCTGAGCTCCTCTCCCACCTGGGATGTGGAGGCACTCTCCCCATCCCTGTGAGGGCTCTGAGAGAACATACTTGTGGGAGTCATACTACATCTGTGCTGACCTACAATCTGGGTCATTAGAGGGGGGCTTCTGAGACTACCATTCCAAAAATGTCTTATTTCCTGATGGAGACTGACAAGAGGCACCAGCGGGTTCCTGGCCCAATTGGGAACTGGCTGCTGTCCCAGAACTGCCCTCGTATCACTTGCTACGGTGGCTGCACTAATGGCCCTTCACTTTTGCACCTGCCCCCAGACAAAAAACTAAAAAGCACCAGCACATGATTGAACTGAAGAATCGCATCTGTCCAGGGCCCTCTGGGGCGGCAGGAAGGAACCATGGCACATGTGCAGGGAGCCAGGCTTCTCTGCTGGGGAACCTGGAGCACTTGTCTGCTGGGACAGAGGACAGGGTACAGGACAGGGTACAGCAGGATGAGGAAGGGGTGCTGGCAGCAGCAGGCTAGGACACACCCCCGCCCGGGCAACTGCTAACTGTTGGTTCTGAATGTAAGGAGTAGCAATTGTGGCTCCTTGGTGAGGGAGACAGAGAGATGCAGGAGAGACAAAGGCCTGCGAGGCCTGGCATCCAGGTGACAACAATGTCCAGAGTGGCTACCTAAGGAAAATCAAGGGCCTCAGAACCAAGTCTCAAGACTATTTTAAGGGCTGGTCCTGGGAGCTTATGGTCTCCCCATTGGCCTTGCTCACAGCGGGGGGCTCAGTGCTGGCTTCCTCCAGTCCTGCTGCCACCCCAGATTCCAGGCTGAGTTATTACATCAGCAGCTTTTTCCCTTCTCAACCCCTGGGGAGATGGGCCAGGTGGGAAAGCAGCAGGAACATTTTCCAACACAAATAAACAATGATCTGGGCTGCAGCCCTGATAGTAGAAAATGGGGAGAGACATCTTCTGGGTCTTACCGGGAGGGAAAGTGATGGGAGGCAAGCCAGTCCCTTTCAGGGCTGTATCCAGCCTGGGAGCTGGATCTGAAGAGATGTCCCTTGTCATACAGGTTTGGTGACTCCTGACAGTGAATGGCTCAAATTCATGGGCAAACCTGCCACTCTGCCATCCTTCCCCTATTTGTGGCATTTGCTGTCAAACAGAAGAACTCTTGGGGGGCTTGTACCCCCAGTGTATAGGCAGGGCACCAGTGACATGTTCTCCTACTGTGGAAAACATCCAGCTTTCTCCCGATGCAGAGCATGGGATAATGTCATCTGTCTCTTCTCTTCCTTTTATTTTCCGGAATAGTGTTCCAGAAGAAAGAAAGTAGATGGTGTGCAACCAAGCAGTGCAAGTGTCGGTGTGAGTGTGCCTGTGTGCATGCGTGTATGGGGTGGGCTGGGTGGTGAAAGTACAGGAAACTGCTCAGCTCCACCAGGTGACATCTGCTCCTAACAGCTTTCAGAGTCTGAGAGCCCAGGAAGGGTGCCCAGCACCCCAGCCCATCCTCTCTGCTTCACCTGTGCCTCAACGACATGGGCAGGAAGGAGGGCCCGTGCCTGTATGTGTCCTTCTCCCTGACATTCCTGTTAACACCATCAGCTGTCGCCACCCTCCCCAGCCTAGGATGCTTTAGCATCTGGTCATAGTTAGAGGAAAAACAGGAAAAATAAGCCCTTTTCTCAAAAAGAAATAGCACAGGCCGTAAAACCAAACACACTTCGAGCATCCCTCACAGAAGCACTTCCATCTGAGACGGAGTCCTGAAAGGGGAGGCTGAGAGTGTGGAAGGGGTCTCCTGCAGGATCCTGTAACCTGGAGACTTCATGTGGGTCACAGAAAATCCTTTCCCTCCCTCATTTCTCTCATCTCTCCCTTCCTGCCTCCCCTCTGTCTCTTTCTTCTCTTTCCTGCTTCCTGCCCACCCCTTTCCTCAAATCTCCAGGCCATCCTGTCTCTATTGTCTTTAGAATAACTTTTCAGGAGGTTGAAAGAGAGTGAACATAATCAGAATGAAACCAGGAGTCCACCAGCCACTTAACAGAACCAGTGAGTCTTCTACAGCTGAGGTTCATTTTGAATCTATCCAAACTCCACCTTTAAGAATTACTACAAATAGCAATAATAATACAAAAATCATGACATTGGTAATAGATGACGACCTTTGAATTCTTTCCTGGAGTGTTGCCCTCATCCATACTCTCCCGGCTAGGCCTTTTTTACTGTGGGAGTCTGTTTCACGGTCTGGCCCTGGAGAGGTAGAAATTTGACCATGAAGCAACGTTTTTCTCTGTGCAGTCCCCACCTGTCCTGAGTAGCAATTATTATTATATTATTATATGATTACTAACAACGATTACATATATAATTGCACACACATATATATATATATAATTATATATATAATTTGTAGGGCATTTTACAGTGTTTTCAAAGCAATCTCACATACATCATATCATTTGCTTCCCACAACAGCCCTGTGATGTGGGAGAACAGGATATCTTCAAACGTACTGGTGAAGAAATCATGGTCCAGAGAACAAAGTGATAAGCAGAAGTCAGATCAAGAACCCAGTGACCTGACTTCTAGGACTGAGTTTTTCTGTGATGCTGTTCTGCCTCCTCTAAGTAGTAAAGAACTATATAGTCACCAAGAGACTACATATTTGTTAATTCATTCATTCACTCATTCATTTGTTCGTTCATTCATTCATTCATTCATTTCATGAGAATCTGTTGAGTTCTGCACACTCTTCTACAACTTGGATATATTCAGTGAAAAAGCAAAGACAGAAACAGTTCTTTCTGCAGGTTCTCGAGGTCCTTGTGGAGGGCAGGGTAGCGAAAGGAAAGGTGCGTGTGCAGGGTCAGCTTGCTTGGGCTTTTCAGTAGCACAACCTTTGTTTTCAAACCTCCTGTGTCTCAGTTTCCTCATGGGTAAGAGCGATAATTAGAGCAGCTACTGAGGGGTGTTTTGTAAGGATTAAACAAGTCGGTACTCATAAGTTTCTGAGCAGAGTTGGCACACAGTATAAGCTCGTTGTAATTGTTGTGAGTCTAACCTACCTCATGGGCACAGTGAAAGAGTAAATGTAGATAAGGATAATAAAATGCTAAAATCTTCACCACAACTTTGGGATAATGACTCTGTGATTATTTCCTTCTGGCCTTTTCTTCTTAGCAGTAACGTATCTTTTTTTTTCCTTTTAACTGTACCTTTACTTTTCTCCCATCAAGAGGAAGTGGAAAGAAGCTGATGATCAGTTTTCAAAATATTCACTTGGGCTTTTTTCCCTGAGCTGTGCCACTCTACTCAGATCTTCTTGAGTCCTTAATGCAATATTTAAAGCGTGTATCTGTCAAAGTAAGATAAAAAAGAAGCCTTTACACGTAGGTTTGCATAGTGGAGACTTTCAAGATGTCCGTGACATTGACTATGCCTCTATTTTGACAGACAGCATTTTGAACATTCAAGGTTGCAACTCTTCAGTTACTTCTCAGAAAGAAATTGCTCCTCCCACTCTCCCTGCCTTGCATTAAAAGTTGCTTTGCTTTGAAAGTCTCTCAAATTGAGTCCCCACGCATACCAGGACACTGATAGAAGTGACAGCCTTTTCATTCATCCCAAAAGATTTCCTCATAGTTCTGCCAGGACAGAACTTTTTATTACTTTTTATTACTCAAATTCTAAGTTTCTCTTTACGCAAGTCTGCCTAAGGCCATGAACAAGAACATATGGAAATTTAAATATTCCAACATAATCTGGTTTCACTTGAGATGAGGGTTTGTGCATCAAGACCATGGCTAGGTTGGCTGGACAGTTGAAGTTTACATGTGGTGTCCTGGTGTTTTTTTATTTATTAACAGTGGCCCCTGACCTGTTGCAGGGTAAATGAGTTGGTCAGATTTTTCCCTCCATTAACCTCTATGACCAACACTTGTGATACTGTGCCTTCCGTATGACTGTATACACCTGGGCCCAGTGGATATGCACATGTGTGAGTGGGCTCACCTGGAGGAAAGGCGTCAGCATGAGAGGGAGTACACGAAAGGAGTGCCCAAGCAAAAAGAATGCCAGAGAGGGAGAGCACAGAGAAAGAGCATGAAGATTCCTGGTGGGCTGGGAGACTCACCTGCCCCCTGACCTCCCAGCCCTGGCCCTGCCCCTGCCCTGTCTGGTATGTCTGTGTAAGTATAACTGCTAGAACAATAAAGAACCTACCAAAAGCCTGATGCTTGCACTGCAACTGGAGTCACCAAGAGAATGGTTGCCGCTATACCAGCTCACAAGTATCCTGCCTGGGATCAGAAGCTACATGGCCACCTTCCTGGGATCTGCAGCAAACCTCTGAACCACTGACAAAGCTGTGCGCAGGTGGGCACGCCTGAGACCTAAGGTGACAGCTAGATAGCTGATCTCAGTGGCATAGGGACTCTAACAATCACACAACATGCTAAAAATACAGTGAGGTTGTGGTAGAAACAGAGTTCACCAAATAATCATGAGCATCTGGCATCTCATTCTCTTCCCTGCAAGTTAAATTGGGGCCATGTGATTAGTTTTGACCAATATAGTGGGAAGGCAGGCAGACAGGAAGGAAGAAGGGAAAGAAGTGTCCTGAGGGTCAAGGCTGTGCTAGGCCACTGGGCCACCCACACCTCTGTGCTGTGGTGTCTCTGCTGTGAGACCAGGGGGTCTGGGTCACTGAGACCCTAATTTAAGGGAAGTACCCCTGCCTGCAGCCACCCCGAGAGGGAGGTAAGTGAGAGTTTATTGTGCTAAGTGACTGAATATTTGCTGTCACCGCAGTGCAACTTCTTCTATCCCAACTCCTCCCTGGGAAAGGATACTGCTGCAGCTCTCCCTACAAAGGACTGTATAAAATGTCTTCCACGTTCGCTTTTCGGTCATAAAAAACAGCATGGTCTCTTCTGGGACTCCTTAGACCATAATGTGTATAATGCCACCTAGCAATCACCGTTATATCATCTCACTTTATCTTTTTGTGTGCATGGACATTCATGTTTAGTATGCCTCACCCACTAGAATGTCAATTCTGTGAAAGCTGGGACTTGCTGCTTTAAAACAGTTGGTGACTCAGAGCGGGCACTTAATGTGTATTTTTGAAAAACAATTCTGCTTGAAATTCTGTGCATAATTATCTTCTCTGAGGGGGCCTTTCCCACCTTTATTAAATGTTTCATCTGGAAACACAAGTCAAAGACACAAGCTCCACCTTCCAGGGGTGTTCAATCTGATTGGGAGACAAAATGCAGGCACAAGAAAAGCAGAAAGCAAAGCAAGAGGGTTCTGAGCTGAGGGATGTTTGTGTGGGGTAAAGGGGAGGGCCAACCGTGGATGGGACCCGGAACAGAGGTTTTCAAACTCGAGCTTGCACAAGCACCACTTGGAAGGCTTGAAAACCCTGATGGCTGGGCCTCACCACTGTTTAGGTTCACTAGGTCTGGTTCAATAGGGCCTGAGAATTTACATTTCTAGAGTCTTGAGTGATGGTGATGAGGCAGGGGAACCAAGATTTAGGACCTACATCTCCATGGCAGGGCTTGGCAAACCATGGTTCTACAAGACTCACTTGTTTTTAAAATAATTTCATGGGACAATAACCCATTCATGTGTCTCCATGTTATCTGGGGTTGCTTTTAAGCCACAGCTGCAGAGCTAAGTTGTCTGGGAAAACCTAAAAGATTTACTATCTGACCTTCTACCAAGTAAGTTTGCTGAGCCCTAGAGGGGAAGTCAGACTCAGGGCTGGCAGATGAAGCTGAGGGACTTAAAGATTCCTCAGAGAAAGAAGCCTGGGGCTGCGAGTGATCAGCTGAGGCCTGGCAGTGCCTGTGTAGGATAAAGAACCTCTCCCAAAGGACATTTTGCCTCCAAAGCTGTGGGGAGGAGGTGTGGAATAACTTCAAGGGTTACCACCTTAGAATATTCTCAAGTCAGTACAAGTCAAGAGACTTGCCTTAGAGAAAAGAGCTACTGACCTGCCTGGGGGCATATTCCCTTCCCTTCTCAACAGCAGCCTTCCCAGCACAGTATTATCCTGGGTTTGTTCTGCAGGGGTGCAGACCTAGGAAAAGCCCCTACTTAGCCTTGTTTACTTTTCCTTCCCATAGAACTTTGAGAGTCAGGTATGAAGTACCTGGTGCCCTGGTCTATGGTCTACTTGGAATGACACAAAAGATCGGGCGTAAAAGAAGACATCATGTCTTATCATCTCTGAGCTCTATGGAGCACCCCCGAATGCTTAAAATGTCCAGGTTAGTAAAAACTCTAGTGATCAGAGTGGATGTAGTATTAGGCTTAGGGGGTCAGTGCCTCTCAGAATCACCCAGACATTTAAAATGCACATGCAAGTGCATCCTCCCCAGGGAGTTGGATTCTCAGCAGGCCTGTGCGTGGATTTCTGCTTAAAAAACAAGCCAGCCTCAATTCAAGCAGTGCTGATGAGGAGCAAGTGGACACTAACAAGCAGGATCTGGTGCTTATTCTGGTGGGCTCAAGGTGGTACTTTCTTTTCAGGGTCTGCCACTGCATCTTGAATCCTCAAAGAAGTCACTTGTGTGTCGCTGGAGGTAAAGACTGTGACTGCTTTGCAACATCGGGTTCTAACCAGGGTGTGAAGTGGGATGTAAACTTCCTTACCTTCGGAGGCTGGCTTGTCAGACTCCCGCAGGGGCTTGATTTCCACTGACAGGAAATCAAGTTTTTTCAACTGTGGGTTGGAACCTATTCATGGGTTATATATATCAGTGAAGGAGGGTGCAACCAGCACCAAAAAAATTAAATAGAGCAGAAAAAATCACTCTGATTTTTTCACATGCATGACGTGTGAACTAAGGGTTGTGTTGTTTCCTAAAACTTGTTTCAGCGGGTGTGCTGTGCTTCAAGTTGCCAAGTGTTTCTTACTGTGTCACAGTAAACATGCTGCTAAGTCTGTGCAGTGCAGCATAAATCAGCCATGATCCTGATTTACTTAGGGTAGCTGCAAGCTTTGCTCACGGAGGGTGATAGATGTCACCAGCAGGGCTGGCTGTCAGGCAGGAGCCCTTCGGGGAGGCTACCTGGAAACTAATTGCAAACCAGCGAGTGGATGTCACATGGTCTAGGCAGATAAATGAATCACGGGAAGTTGGTTGATGGCACCTGACTCAACCCCCCCCTCCCCCCAACCTGTCACCTAGGTCATCTGGGCTTATCTGGAGCCTTGTCTGGCCAAATTTCAGTTTCCCTTTCCTAGAAGTGGGAATGCTCACCCTATTGACTGCTGTGGGAAAGAGCATATTAGGAGGGAGAAAGACTCTCTCCAATAAAGCAACCACCACAAAGCTCAGGCCCAGTGATGTCCTTTCAAGATGCTTTGGCAGGTGTGCTTTTATTGGCATTAGGGGAGGAGGGAGGCCGGCCTATACTCAGATCAAGTCTGGGCAGCACAGGAGTCAGAGGGCGTGTGGGAGCACAGAGAAGATAATCCTGTGTCAGGGGGCCTTTCTTCTCCTGGCCTCTTGGCAGACAGCCTTGGGCTTGACTCTTCACAGTACACTGGTCTTATTCGGTGACCTAGAAGAGGAGAGGTAGACAGTATCACAGGATGGGGAACCAGCCGGGCGGGCTGCTCCAGAGCTGGTGGGGTGCAGGTTGTGGAGAGCACAAGAGTGACCTCTTGTCCCTGGGGTTGCTAAGACTGGAACAGCCCTGTGTTCGCTATTCTCAGTGAGAAAGAAAGAGGAAGGAGGGGAAAGGAGTCCTTTTGGAGGGAAGTTGGGAGGATGAGAGGCACGACAGTCTGAGGAACCTCACTAAGGGTTGGGGTGGAAAGACTTTAGGCATCAGAGTCCCTGCCCCCTATTTTCAACTGTGCAAGTGTGCCACTTAAAACCACATCCCTGAAGTGGTTGAGAGAGATCCTGATTACTTTTACGACATCCATTTTTAAGGCTCTGACAATATTAAGGGTTGAAAAAAAAAAATCAAACTGCCAAACAGGCAAAAATAGAATTTCAATAAGCAACAAAGGCCTGTTTAAAGCTGTGAGGTGAATATACTTAATCCCATGGGGTTGTCTGTGCCTGACCCTACCAAGTCCTGAGGTGATAGCAGAAACTGGATGGTTACCTCATCCCTGCCAGGATAGGCTTTGCTTCAGGGCATAGTTCAGATGCCATGGATTCTTGGGAATGGGACAAAGTCTTTCCTATTTAGCTGGACTTTCTTTGGATCGGGGTTCCAGAATGTAGAGTTCATAAACTTTACCCAGGGAGCCTCAACTGGGAAGAATTCTTAGTCCCATCTGCATTGATTTGGGTATTAGGAGACTTGAGGTAGAACCCCAGTGTCTGCATTTGAGAGGCAGGCCCCCCCCCCCCCGACACTGAAAGGCCCATGAGGGCAGACCACACTCTGAGAGGCTGAGGAAGGCTGGCCAGGAAGCCGTGGGCCTCACCTTCCCATGCTTCTTGCTGAGCATCCAGAACACTGCAGGACTCCTGTGTGCCCCACGCTCTATGTGAGAGTAGCTGGATGGTGGCTGTCCAGAGAGGCCTCAGATACTTGCTCAATGCAAGCCCCACAGGAGCCTACAGAGGAGATAATTAATCAAACCTTAATATTCATTGTGGGTACCTTTTTCTGGGTTAAAAAGGAAAAGGACCAGTAACAACAAATGCCACCCCAAACTCCAAAAAGAACATCAGAGAAAAAATATTATGATCAAGTATGTGTAAAACACAAAGGCATTGTGGTGCCCACAGTTTCCAGCTAAGGTCTTGATATTCAGCAGGGTCTGCTAAGTAAGCTGAGCCCCAGTTCTGGACCTCAGACTCCTTGACCTTCTCCAATTCCATAATGCAGTCCCTGCCCCCCAGAGCTGTGTTGACATTTTCTTGACTTCAGTCTTCTCACTGTGACCCACACACAGAATAGGTTGAAGAAAGACATTTATTTGTAAAACAAATTCCCAGTGGAGGAGAGACTGTACCCACAGGAAGTACAGCCGTGCTCATTCAGAGGGCCACATGCAAACATTAGTGAAACCAAGGGAAAAAGCAAACGGAGCGCGAGGCTGCAGATACCCCGGGAGCTCCCAACCCTGCCAACAGCAAAGCAAAATGTCCTTTCCGCTTGAGAACACGGATGTACCGAGATGTCCTGTGAGAAGGCAATTTGGTCTGACATCCACGATGAAGTGATCAGGGAACAATTGAGGGAGCCTCTTTTCTATTTCTGTGTGGCTTGTTTGCTTCCCACAGATACCCAGCTAAAAGCTTAAGTGGTCCTCCACCCTCCGGCGGGAGGGGGCCGCCTCACATGCCCATCCTTATGCTCTGAATGATCTGGAAGATAGCTGAAAGAGGAAAACAAAGCAGACAGCTCAGACAGCAGACAGCACACAGCTGGAAGCCCACCCCACAGTGAGCCCTGCTTCTGCTGACCCCTGGGCCCCCACGACATGTTAGCACACAGCTGATTAGATATTTCCTAACAAGGAGTTAAGTTAACAAGAGGTCAGTGAACTTTTAAAAAAAAGCAGTCTTGCTCTGTCTACTGATGGGTACCATGGGGATTTATGGATAACTCATGCTAAATCCTCCAGGAGCTGGGGCCAGGAATCCTTCAGGCTCTGGGAGATTTGGCCCCTTCCCCAGAACTCTGCTGCTGCTGCCGCCAGGGAGGAGGGGTACAGGGGTTTTGCAGGCACTTATTCATTCAACAGGTCCACCACCTTTTTCAAAATGGATGTGGTCTGGAGAGCAAGCAGCCTCTGAGAAGGCAAGGAGGGCAGGGTGCATGTAGCAGACACAGCACACGGTGGCCCCTGACTGCCAGCAGTCCCTGATGCCATGAGTCTTTGGCAGCCTGTGACTTCCCATAATGCTGTGGTCCTTCCTGTCATGTTTTGGGGTTGGGTAGCCCACAAAGAACTCCTGGGACCGTCACTGACTTTGGTGAGAGTTAGTTTCCAGTCAGTTTTATGGGTTTCAATGAGTCCAGGAGAGGAAGTTCTGATTTCATTTTCAATCCTCCCCAGCAGGCAACACTGGTCAATCTTGATAAAGATGGCCGTTGTGTTGGTAAGAGCAATGACCCCCACAGAGCACTGGTTTTGTGTTTTTTTTTGTTTGTTTGTTTGAGAGGAGGCTGGATATCATACCATTCACCTCTCAAACCATTTACACGTGTTTTACACAGCTTTACACTCAAGACAGATACTGGACTCTCAAAATTGTACCCCTTTTCTCCCTACAAAGCATCCTGAAGAGATGTGGGAGGGTGGCTTCCTGAACCACCAAGGCTCCCTGAGTGGAACAGTCTCTCCAGTGCCTTAGGAAGCCAGTCCCTGGCTATCTCACTTGCTGGCTTAGTGAGCACACCCTGTGCAGGCACTGTGTTCTGGGGACACAAAGACAAGTAGCAGAGAGGTCTTGGGGCATCCATCTTAAGCAGCGGGATTGGAAGGGTAGGTAAAACACCAATGCATCTTATTTATTTTTTTGGTTCTAAAAATAGATGACGCACATCACTATTTTCCTAAACTGTATATCCACCACACATAACTTAATGTTGACTTTTCATGGATGTTGAATATAACTTTAAGAGAAGCAGTGACAGATGAGACTGCCTAACACTGCCATGGCGGACCTGACACCGAAGTAGCTCTGTTCAGCTGTGCTTCTGAGCATGTGCTTCTGTGTCTTATCACCTTTTTGGGTTTCAATTCATTATTATTTCTGGCCACATCGATGGTTACTAGAGCAATGTACAGTGGGCCCTCTTCTATTATTATGTTGCTAGAAACTAAGATAAAAACAAAAACTTAGAATTATGTGTAAAAATAGAATAAACAGTTTGGTGTGAATGTTAGAGGAATTCCTCAGACACAGGAGAGTTAATTCAGCTACTTGTGTTATTTAATTCTGGTTGTGCTCAGAGGTTTTCTTGCTTAGTCTGGGTTTTTGGGTGAGTTTTGACAGGAGACGCTGCTTTGGGCATGGGAAAGTACCTTACCAAAATGCATAAGCTTGCAGAATAGCTGATGTTTCTGTTCTCCCTGCCCCCCTATGGCTTAAAAGAATAAAAGTTGAATAAACATTCTGTATTCTGGCTCAACAGGAGTGTTGAGAAGCAGTTGTATATTCAAAACCATTAGGAAAAACATTACATATATACCTCAGGCTTTGTTCTTGAGGTCAGGGAACCATCCCTAATTTTGATTAACAAGTATTTTTTAGAACACAATGTTAGGATCAGGTGGAATAAAGTTTGAATTCCAGTTCTTCACTGAATAGCTGTGTGACTGGATGAATAATTTAACCTCTCAGAAGCCATCCTACCTTCTGCAGGGTTGTTATGGGGATTGAATTATAGGGCCTCTAGGCAATGTCTCACACAGCTGGGGATGATGTGCTGCAGGAGAGCTATGACAATTGCTACTGTAACTACCACAGTGACTCCATGTGAGCAGAAGCCCTGAATAAAAGTCCTGCCTCCCACCCTCTAGAGGCATGGATACGGGGAATTTACCCAACAGCTCTGACCTGTGATTTCTTGGTTTGTAAAACCAAATAATGTACCTCAAAGGATTGCTAGAAATATGATGACATAAATAAAAGATCTGCCCATAATACATGCTCAGAATGTTATTTCTCCTTTAGTTGCATCTCTAGACAAGAAATCATTATCAGTGGGACATAGGTCAACAGATAGGAAACAGTCTTTGTCTTAGTTCATCGTACCCCATTAAGCTAATACATGATTTAATAGTGTCAGGTAGTGATAAATCATTCCATTGTAGTTTTTGTTTGTTTTGAGACCAGGTCTTGTTATTTTTGCCCATGGAACCGCAGGCTCACGTTGCCTGGGGTAGCATGGACTCAGCTTCCCAGGTAGCTGGACTACAGGCATGCGCCACCACGCCCAGCTATTTTTTGGGACTAGGTCTTGCTGTGTTGCCCCAGTGGGACTTGAACTGTGATCCCTAGCCCAAGCCGCTTCATAGGCTGAAACTTAGAGGCATGAGCCACCATGCCCAGCTCATTCCATTGTTTTTAAGGAACTGCTGTGACTTTCTCTAGAGAGCCTCACGAAATATGCTGGTCTCAGAGCAGCAAGACTAATATTAAAATAACTTACCTATGCCTGAATCTGCTTTAATAACCAATTTAAAAGCATTTCTGATCTTAATTAAATACATGAATTAACATGTAAAAATCTCATGGTCTGTAAGATGCTTACTGGTGATCCTTTAGCACTGAAACATCTTGAAGAAATTACCTTAATCAAGCCTAATTTAGGTGCATTTGCTTCTGCAGCTAAGATAAGGAAGTGATGGCGGCATTTATGAAAGACAGTTGTAGCACTGTCTTCAGTATCCTGAGCCAGTTATATGAATGGTAATTCTGAGTGCTGGCCAACAGTGACCCGCAGCGTCAGGCTGGTCTTCCAAATGCTGACTTCCCGAGGCTGTGAACAGGAAGGGAGCCAACAGCAGGTTCAAAGTGGGAAAGGAAGTGGGGAGTCTAGACCCTGACAAGTTAATAACTTAACAGTGGGTGAACAAAGCTGTGAAAACAGCTGAGCAGGCTGGAGGAAAGGGGTTGTGGCCAGGCAAGACAGCAGGGGGATGAGAGATACTAGGAAGGGGGAGTGCAGGCATTCCAGGTCAGAGGATCTGGCTTTGGGGTTAGAGGAATCCAGCTGGAGCAGCAAGCACAGCACCTACGGCCCTCTTCACTCACTGTCCTGTGTTTGCATTCTGGCCCTGGTTAAACTCAGATGATCAGGTCTCTTTTATTCAACTTTTTCCTTTCCTGGAACCCTTAGGTTTTAACATGCAAGAACCACAACCATTCAAAAATCAAACAAACCAGAATAATCTTGATTCCACATCTGTCACCAGTATCCTCTCTTCCTCTTTCCAACCATTTCCAAAAAGGTATTTCCTGACCTATTTTCACTTTAAATACTTCACTGGAGGTGCTGCTCTCTTGGTTCCATTGAAGTGTCTCTTAGTAAAGTCACAAATGGCCTTCCCTGTCCCTTAACCCAACAGGCATGTTTAAGCCTGTACTTCACTTGTCTCCCTACTTACCTTTGTGGAGTAATCCCTCCTTGAAACTCTCTTCTCTTTTGGCCACTATTACATTATCTTCTCCTAGTCAAATTTCCTTCTTAGGATCTTGGCTCTAAATGTTTCTTGTGGAATCTTCCTTGTCCACTTGACTGTTAGACAAGACCACCAAGTTCTCCAGTTAGTATTCTGGCTTCTCTTCATTCTGTTCTCTCTAGGTCATCTCATCCAGGCTCATAATCTCCATTGCAACTTATTTTTGATGAATCGCTAATGTCTGTCCTCAGCCCTGACCCCTCCATCTAGCTTCAGATCCAGACCTCTCACTATCCAATTGACAGTGGCACATCACTCAAGGGCACATCAAACTCAATAGGACATTTGTATACTTTCTGCCCATAACCAGACTTGGCATCCTATCCTCCATCTTGCACGCAAACCTAAAATGTCAGCCATCATCTTTGACATGCCCCATCAATGTCCCAAACCTGTGGATTTTAATCTTGTGATTATGTACCCCTTTCTGCATTCCTCCAGAAACCATTTAAGTTCAGGTTACCATCTTTTCCCAGACTCCTGTGATGATCTCCAGCTGGTCTACTCGTGCTTCACTTAAATCCCTTCTCATATCATGGCTAGAATTACTCTTTAAATAAAAACAAATAAGATTCTGTCACCCTTGTGTTTAAAATACATCAAAAATTTCCTATTGTCTGATCTTTGATGATGCCTCAACCTGTCCAGACTCCTCTCTCACTCTCCTGCTTTCTTGGGGTACTCCCTCATATTTTCAAACACACCTTCATCTTCCTAAAGGGCTTTTTGACACATATCATTCTTTCTGCCTAAAATACTTTCCCTATGCCCACACCCCACTGCCTGTTTTTCTTCACAATTTAAAAGCCATTTCTTTAGAGAAGCCTTCTTTGATCAACTGGAACAGGAGTGCTTAACCTTAAATGTAAATCACCATCTCCTGAGGCCATGTGGAAACACAGAAACCAACCCCAGAGTTTCTAGTCCAGTGAGTGTTGGGTTGGGTCAGATAATGTCAGTTTCTAACAAATTCACAGATGATGTGAATCTGATGGTCTGAGCACCACACTTGATAACCATTTACCCAATAACAGCTGTGCATTATGATCTCACAGGGCAACGTACCTCTTCTTCAAACACTTTCCTACTGTGACTTGTTTACCTCATCTTTCTTCCCCACTAGACTATAAGCTCTTTGTACATAGTAGGTCCTCAGTAAACATTTATTATTGATAAAAAGTATGGAGGAAAACACGTATTTAAAAACCTCAAATGATAACTTTGCAAACCAAGAGAGTCAGCGTCAGATGATTAGATTTACATGTCCCAAGGCTCAGTCCTTGGAGAGGACTTAAGAGCTTAAGGTCTAGGACAGTGTCATTCCAATTCACTTTTATCTGGGGGACTGACCTACCCCCTAATTGGGAGTGCCAAAAAGACACAGGGATGACCCAAGTAGGTCTCTTAGGAAATTGTCAGAAAGCTGGAGGCTGGTTAGGCAATAGGAGGATTAAGAAAGTCACTTTCATTGAAAATAAATAGTTGAAGATGATAGATCAAGGAGTTACTGAGAAAAAAAGACTGGCAGGTCTGAAGAATATCCTGCAGGAGGATAAGACAACTCTAGAAATGATACAACTTTGATTCTTTTTCATTAAAAAGGAAAAAGATAAAAGAGCTGGTAAGAAAAGTAAAGTCCCCATGATAGACAAATAGGAATGTCAAGTGTTAAGAAATACCTTAAAGGTGGGTCATTAGCTCAAAGTGTCAGCATAAAGTAAGTCAAAGCAAGATACCATTTTGGGGCAATGTTTTCTGGCAATTTCTTCAATTTCTCCAGGGAAGGAGAACAGGGAAAAGAAAAAGATGCCAGGGACAGGCGGGGACAGGAAGGCACTGGGAGAAGAGTGAATATTGCTAGTCAGGAAGGTGAAGCCCTTTATACACATTGAAAGGCAGACAGCAGACATACTCTTCTGGGAAAGAGACCACCCATAGACCCAAGTGTTCCCTGGGGCCCAGGGTAGAGGAGGGCACATAATAATGGAAGCTGCAGGTCACCTTGAGGACGCCAATGACTGATGAAACAGCTTCTCCAGATTGTCCATCCCAGATCCTGAGGAAGGGATTCCAGAGCAGATGCACGTCCTCAGACTCCTTTATGGTGAAATAGAAGGATTACTCCAGAACTGCTGAGTTTCACATACATCCCACTTGCCAATCTCAGGGGTGTGACTCCCTCTGGGCATCACACTTTGGGAAGTACTGGCGATCTCCAGGAAAGGCCATTGTTTATGTGGTCAACCTGCAAACATGGTGAAGTCAAGTCTGTCCTGGAGCATGCATCCAGGAAGAATAGGAGTGTCAGGGGCCCTGAAAGCCAGGTCAGGAAGCAGCCCATGGCTGGATCAAAGCTTTATCCATCTGAAAGGAGACCCAAAATGGCTGCACATCTGGAACATCTGGGCAATACACCTTTCCTGGCAGGGAGATCTGGGACTGTTGTAACAGGTGCTCTTTTCAATAGGCAGAAGATAAAGGCCTAAAACTGGCAGAAACCATCTGCTCTATCATATTCTGTGGGAAGTAGTAAGAGAGGAGAAGGGTAGGGCAGTGGGAAGCACACAGGCTACCTCTCTCACTGTTTAACACTGACGCATTTCTGCTAGGTGCCCTAGTTTTGGATCTGGAAAAATTAGTGGACCAAAGCGTCTTTGTAAGGAATTGTATGCATAGGGGGGAAATGTGTATGGAGAATCTGGCATGATAAAAATGACTCAATAAATGGTAGCCCAAACAAATCCTTTGAACAGATATGCTCACTCCATAGGTAAGCTTATAGAGTTGTTTCTAGAAGTAGAGGAAAGGCTCCAACTTCCCCTGCCAAGGTGATACCACTGACTGCTGACTGACAAACCCTACTCTCCCCTGTCCAGGTGGATTCAGGGGTCACACTGTTTCCTGTTGTCTCAACTACACCCTATTGCATGTTTCCTGCTATCATAAAGTACAGTCAGCAGAAAGGTCACAATGTTACCCTTCATTCCTTGTAAACACTGAAACCCTTGGTCAAAACCTTGCCAGGGAGGTCAGGAGCTGTAGTAACAGTGTGACTAAGGGTGACAGTATGACAACAACTGCAAATCATTACTATGGCTTCACTATACTTTGACATGCAAAGTCTCACTGAATCTGTAGGGTTAATTCTCAGGTGTTAGCAACTAGCATGAACCCTTTTAAGAATGGGAGGGCTGAGGATTTGCATGGCCAGGAGAAACCGGATGAAACCATATAGTGAGTAGGATGCAGGCTAGGTTTTGAATTTATGGCCTTAGAGCTGCATAGTAAATTGTACAGGGAAACAAATGAAAAAGCAGCACTCTGGTTGAAGTTGAGAGAATGAGAGAGAGAGAGAGAGAGAGAAAGAGAGTGCGAGAGAGCGTACACACGCACAAGTGTGTGTGTGTGCATGTGCATGCGAGATGCAGTCCTTTTCCTCCTCTGGACCAGCCTTAACTAAAACTACCCTTCTAGGGAGGATGGGTGTGGATGCTCTAGAAATGGAAAAGCTTCTGGCACACAGGTGAAGGTAGACAGCTGCCACCTGAACAAAAGGACGGGAGAACAGGAGCCCAGTTCCAACACAGACATCTCAGAGAATCACTTCTCATAGCTACTCTGAAAAGAAGGCCCTCAAAATTCGATCTGTCTGGGACATGACATCTCGCTCCTCTCTGGAGAACCCCTGGAGGATACCGGAGAAAAATACAGTCTGTGAGCTGAGACAGAGAGGGAATATCCCTGCCCAGAAACAGTGAAGCTACTCAGAACTCACGGTGTCAGATAAACCCAGCAGGCTTTTTGCTGAAAGGCATTCAGTCTGTCATAATACAGACCAGCTCTGGGCCAGACACAATTTCCTACTTGATGGTAAAGAGGGTCCAAATATATATTTCTTCTGGAGATGAAAAAAATCAGGCTGTCCAGCAAAACAGGGAGGGAACATGCACACATGTGTGTGCATATGTGTGAACATGCACACATACACTCACATCCCTCAGTCAGAACAGCTGCTCTTTCCCCTTAAGACTTAAGCAGTTCTTTAGCTTAAAAAAGAAAAAGGCTAAAAACCATTAGTCTAAAAGTTCTAAATATACTTAATTTTTTTTTCTGATTTTAACAGTGATATATGCTCACTGGCAAAAACGGAAAATATAGAAAATCATGAAGAAAATAGGAGTCACTAGTTAATCCTATTACTCTGGAGGTTTCCTTTTGATGGGAGCAATACGCTCATCAGTCTCAAAAAGCCAGGCTCAGGAACCATTACAATTCTCATCATCTCTAATTAGGAAATGAGTATCAGGGCTAGCCAGAGAGAGAGAGAGAGAGAGAGAGAGAAATAAAATTGGAATTGGGAATACTTTAGGGATAAGTAGTTTGAAGGAAGAACTGGCACATGGCTGGAATTAAGTGGTGACTCCATTAATCCCAGTTGAGACCCCAATGAGGGGTAAGTACTGAAATACAAGCATGTGGCAGGATGCTCTGATTGCTGCTTTCTGTCAACATGTTGCATCTCACTAGAGTCTGAAGAGGTAAATAATACTACAAAATCACAAGAAGTATGTAAACACTAGCTCAACAACCAAATACTTGAAGAACCAGCATGTGAAGGAAAAGATCTAATTTTACTGGGTTTCAGGGGGCATTGTAGTCAAAGGGGAATGTTGAAATGCTTAAGACGGCTGTTGTATGACTGTCAAGGCACCAAAGTTATAAAAAGGCTTGGCAAATAATGAGCACATGGGCCCTCTGTCAGAAGTGAGGCCATGACAGACATCACTAATCAATGGCAACACTCTCCCACAGAGCTCAGAGTGGCTCAGAATCCTCCTCAGTGAAGCTCTTAAAAAAGATGAGGACTAAAGGAAGAGAAACCCAGAATTGAGATCTCTGGGCACAAACAGCAGTGACTATCTTCATCACTGGTCTGGGAAGCACATCAGGGTTGCAAGTGTCTTGTGAAGATAGCACTTGGTATCAGTGTGACAACATCTCAGCTGTCTCAGACACTTTGGGTCATGCTCGTCTCAGAGACGCAAGATAAAAACAAGCACTCTTCAGAAGCTATCGCACAGTGCTCCAAAGAGACAGGTTGTGAAACCTGGGACTGAGGGAGCTGGGGTAGCTGCTTATCTAGAAAGAGGCCCCACTGCCTGCAGAAATGCAAGACTTCTTATAAAAAGGAGAAAGAAAGAATGGTAAGGTCTCTCAAGGTCTCTTAAATCCCTAAGGGCTTCCTTGTGGATCTGGGGACCTAAGAGACCAAAGAAAGACAAGTACAACCAGTTAAAAAGGCACATGCAAAACCAAATTCTAGGTCAAGACATGAACAAGAAGTGTTTCAGGGCTATTTGGAGTAATAATTTGAGGAGACCCTCACAGTTATTTGACTGGGAAATTGGTTTTAAATTCCTGACAGAATGTCTGTAATATTAACTACAGTAAAGCTGGTTACCAAATGAAGCAAAACAAAGCACGAGATGGCTCTGGGATGTCTTATCTGGATAACACTGTGTCTCAAAGAACACACTGTTCCCAAAGCTTTTGTATCTCACAAAGATAACTTTTCATAGCAAAACAGTGATATATTCCTGTTACTCTAAGGAAATGAAACTTGTATTTTATTTCTGATATTCAACTTGAAGTACAAACCCTTCCCCATGAGTTTTCACTCTACAGATGGGTGCTCCCTTTTTCTTGCATGGGGAAGTCTGAAGGATTTTGATGCTTTTTCATGGGAAGATAGTCTCAGTAGATGGACCCAGGGTATTACCACTAAATTTCCTCACACATCCTTGGAATGAAGAGGCATGGCCTACTACTTTCTGAAGCATTAAGACCAAGTTGAGTGTCTGAGCCTGCCAGTTAAAGGCACCAGTCTGGGAGGATGAAAGGCCCAGGATCCCTGGCACAATGGTCCTATCCACAGGCCACTGTTTTCCCTGAGGGCACTGAGGGCAGAGCCAGTGATAACTGAAGCTACTTTGCAGGCTGTAGGCCAGCACTTACATCCCTGTAACCATTCACTGCCTGGACAACCTCTGGAGGAGCTCCCATTATCCTTATTTGATCTATAAGAAATCAATACAGAAATAGCAAATAATTTGTTCAAGATTATTAAGTCAATAAATAGCAAATCCAGGTTATTTATTATCACTGCCTTGAACGTGCATCAGGCAGATTCCAAAACTATTCTCCCTTCTGAGATTTTTTTTTGTCCTGTTACTGCCAGTTGGTCAGGTTTCAAAGATGTGTCTTGCTTAATCATGGAAAATGTAAATTTACTTACTCTGAAGAGAGATTTAGTAAACTGCCTCTGGGTGGGTAAGTGTTAGAGGTTACAGCCACAGACCTAAGTGAGAGACCAGAGCAGCACTGGCTTGGTCTGGAATCTGGGGGCAGTAGGCCAGTCCCAGGAGGTCTGCATGCTTATCTGATTTCCACCAAGGGGTTGGGTATTCCCCAGGTGCACATTTGCTCTGGGATCTCTGGGTGTCTGCTTTGTAAGCCTCTCTCCTCTCCTGGCTCCTCTTCCTTCCTTTTCATTATCTGCCTCTTATCAGCACCATTGGCACGAAAGGCATGTACAGAAGATGGGGAAGGGAACAGGAAAGGAACAGCGATCAAGAGTTTATTGTGACACTATTCGCCATAACCAAGGGGTCCTGGAACCGTTTGGAGACCAGTCAGCATGATTTTGTGCATACAGTGGAGAAAGGGTGACTGATAGAGAGCACATGCTTTAATGCCAAATTTCTCCAGTTTGAATTCTTTCCCAGAATGGAGCTAGGAAAACAGATAAAAGTACATTCCCTATTGCTTGTCTGACCTGAATATTTACTTACCCTAGGCACAAGAACACTGTTTCTTAAAAAAAAAAACAAAAAAACACAAAACCAAACATAAAACATTGTGTAACCAATAACCAATTAGGGAAGTAGATTAAGAGAAGAAAGTAGTGAAAGTCAGTCTTTCAAGAGAAGTAAATCAATAATCATTTTCATTAATACTAGATTTCATATTTTTCCTTAGCATCTGTATAAAAGGATATAAAATATGAATAAGCAACAATATGAACTCAGCAGACAAATGACCTCATAGGTCTCATGGCACATGGCAAATTGGAACTGAAGTCTGGCATATAGGTTGGTCTTGTTCAAGACCTGAGGAAAGCATATAAAAGGAACAGAAAGGGGTATCTGTCTGTATAGCACCCCAAAGTAGCAGGAAAGGTGAATTGCCAGATGCTGGGGGCCTTCCTTACTTTGGATTTGGGGGCAGAAACAAGGTGAGCACCCATGATAAGGGGCATCCTTGGTCATCCTAGTATCCAAAAGGCTCATTATATTAAGCAGAAGAACTGATAAGTAAAATGGCTAGACTTAAGAAAATCACATTTTTATAAATATGGAGAAAAGTGAGGGAGGAGTCTGTGGTCTGCGACCACTAGGGAAGACACTCAGGAGAGAGAGCAGATTCTGCAAGATGAATGGGATCAGCGGTCCCAGGCAGGTGGCAATGGGGACAGAGCTGTTATGTTTTTATACATGTCCGGTTTAGAAAGGGACATGTACAAAGATAGAAGGAAGGGCACAGTACCAAGGACACATTGAGAGGACTGACACATTTCTGTGAGAACAGTCCTGTCTTGAGCTGAGGCTTGCAAAAAATTACTAAAGTTGGCAAAAAAAGAGAACATAGTGCATTATTTTTAGTTATGATTATAAAAGGGATGAGGCCGTTCTTAGGCATCATGAGAGCTTTTCACAGGGGATGAACAGAGGGTAAGGGGAAGATGACTCCTGTTTTCTGTCTAGCTTTCTGCCAATGTAAACTGGTCTTACTGGAAACCATTTAAAAGGCTCTTTCAATGTGCACTGAACAGGAAAGGAAAGGGGACATGGCATGCTAATAAGTGGCATGTACCCTTAAAGCCACTTGAATTCCAAATCTCTAAGTCTTGAGACACCCATCCAGGGCCTCTGGGCAAGCCCTCAGGTAAAGTAACAGTGTGGTTTCCAACAGATTGTGGTCAGCAAATGTCTCAACATACCCAAGAGGGAAAGACATAATTCCTACTATAGGGACTGATGAGTGGCAAAACTGTAATTAAAATGTCACTTAGGGAGGCTTTTAAGTCCTTTGAAAAGGATGGATATTGAGAACTATCATGGGTTTGGGAAAAAACATGCCAGCTCAAATAACTGTTGACTCAGTCCTCTCTCCATTTCCCCCATGACTCTCTCCTCACTCCCAACTACCCAAGGGGACAAACTCCAGAGGACTCCAGTAACAGTACACCTTGAAGACAAAAAAGAAAGTACTACTGGTTCTGAATCTATTTAGGCCTTGACAACACGGGCTACATGGTGATGGGGCTCACAGCTTCTATGATCAAGGCTTCCCTGTTTCCGAGCCAGGGACTATCTCAAGCCTCTGTCTTGTCATGTAGTGTTCCCTGCATGGAATAACCTTCTTCACACTCTTTGTCTGGTTGTTTGTCCTTCAAAGCTTAGCTCCTAAGGTGCCTCCTCTGGGCAACTTTTACAGCATCCCTGCTGAGATCTGAATGCGCAGAATCTGAATTCTCCTCCCTCTGCCCCTCACTTCCCTTTTTACCCCCCATTCACTTATTTGGATCCTAATGGCAAATGTGATTGTTTAAGGAGATGGAGCCTTTGTGAGGTGATTTAAGTCATGAGGGTGGAGCTCATGTTTTAACAGTCTAATGAAAGAAACCTCAGAGACCTCCCTGGTTCCATGGGATACATGTGGACACCTCATGAGAAAACAGGGAAACGTTTGTGACTGGGAAGAGGGTCCTCTTCCAACCACGTTGGCCTCTTTCTCTGCCTTCCAACCTTTAGAACTATGAGTCATACGTTTCTGCTGTTTCTAAGTCAATCAGTCTGCAGCATTTTGTCATAATAGCCAGAATGAACTAAGATGGCCCCTTATCCAGGCTCACCAATATTCCACTATCTCAGAGCTCTTTCTCTGCCTACAACTGACAGCCTCCTTATCTGCTTCTCTCAATGCCTGCATGCCCTGGAAGGGGTCGTATCTTCCAAGGCTGGCACTGTACCAGGCACACTGGGGACCCTCAAGATGTGATGATTCTTTGAGTTTTGCTGAGAGGTTCATTGACCTGAAGAGAGTTGTCTATGATTGTGTTCTGTGGGTTTTCCCAAATCTACTTGTATCAATGTCTGAGAGATATATAATATACTTTCAGAGACTATAAAGCTGTGAAAGAAAAAAAAAAAAAAAACAGAAGGTTCAAGGTTCAGGATCTCACAGTCTACAGGCTGGCCTGAAAACACAGATAACATTTTTTTATATAGATTGACTGGATCTGATTTTCCTGCCACATCTTAAAGATATAGGATTTTTATTTATTTGTTTAGTTTTTAGTGGAAAATCAGACAGGCCATTACAGATGAATATGTAGGTACTGATGGAAAAGCTGCTTGAAGACACCAACTCACTGCAGTTTGCTGTGCTGGAGCTGTGCATTTCTAATGAGAGCAGCACGTCATACAGACCATGGAATGTCACTGGCCATACTGTAGGTTATCATGTAATAGCAGTGAGCCATTATGTATGGTTATCTCTGTTTCCAGACTTTATGGCTACACTGCCTTAGAAAGACAACTGATGACCAACAATAAAGTTTTAATGGAAATACTGATATTAGGTTGCAAAGCAGTCAACTGAATATTTGTTGTATGAGGACTACTGGTTTCATTCATTCACGTAACCAGCCCCTGAAAGAGAGCATTTGTTATGTATTAAATACTCAGCTAGGATCTACATACTTTATGGAAAATAAACACTGTCTGCCCTTACATCTTAGCAGAGGTAAATGGATAATAAGCAAGCAAGCTACATAATTTCAAATACTAATGAAGGCCATGACTAATAAAACAATGTGTAATAGGGATAGAGGACAACTTTTGGATGTGTGGGTGGGGATGTAGAGGCATCTCTGAAGCTTGAAGCATGTTTATGTGACAAAGAACTTGGTACGAATGAACTGATCATCAGCTCTATGTGAATCTAGGATGTGCTATGACTGTGAAAAAGAAATTGCAAGTTGGGGTCCTATTATTAGAAGCAGAGTGACAAGGTCAAGGAGAATGACAATCCCACTGCTTCTGTAGGATTCATAGTGTTTCTAGACCAGCTTCTGTAGTTGCAAATGTTATACATTGAAAGAGTTATAGAGTGTATGCAGAAGAGGGGTCTAGAGATCACATCTCATAATACCAGGTTGAGAGAATGAGGGCAGTTTAGTTTGCAGAAGAGATATCACGCAGTCATCTTTAGAATATCTGAAGTTTCCAGATATTCAGGGAAGAGTGGATCCATTCTGTGTGACTCTTGGACTTTAGCCCTAAACTACTGTTGAGATGACAGCACAGCACACTTCAAATGGAGGAAATGTTTATAATAATCTCAGAGCAATATGGAAGTGGGACAGACCTGTTGGAGAAATGATCTGCAAAAGTATTCTAGCAGAGGATGGTGATAAGGAGACAGTGATGAAGGGTCCCCACATTAAGCAAAGGCTCCCCTCTTGAGGATATATCTTTGCTTTGGGAACATGTAGCACAGCTTTGTTTCTTTAGAAGATATTCTCATCTTGGGACATCAAATCCTCTTTGAAATAGCTGAGCTCTAAGCAGTAATAATACTCACTTCCTTCTAAGATCTTTTGTTTCCTTGGAAGAAACATCTTCTGAAGATCAGAGGCACTGATCTATCTTCAGTCATGGGTTCCCCATGCCACTAAGGTGAATGTCTCCCTGGGAAGGATAGGCCTTCATAGGAAGAGGTAGATTTCTCACCTTCCCTGCCTCTAGTCACAGGATGGCAATCTGCAGACCTGAAGTCACCAACACTCATCAGTATTGCAGAGACCTGACTCATGGGGACTGGTGACCATGCTAAAGTGACCAAAACCAAAATTCAATGCAAACAACCACATGCTTCTTTTGTTTCAGATTCCCTGTAGAAGAATACGTTGCAGGCAAGTGTAAGGAAATCTGCCTGAACTTGCCACGTATGTTGCTTACGTATTTAGAGGCTCCGGTCAAAGGCTCAGTTTGATCTATGTATTCTTAGCGCTTCCTCGTAAGGCACACGGCCTCTCCCTCTCTCTGGAATGTGGACTTATCCCAGGCAGGTGGATGCTTCACTTTCTGTTGCCCTTTTAAGGATATGCCTTCATTGAAAGGCTTAACTGGACTGTAAAGTGCAGAGAGCCAATTTAATTGCTGAGCATAATCACTTTATGATTGTGATTTGATAGCATATCAGTTCTGCTCTACCTATATTTGGTCTGCTGGAACAGTAAGTAAATCAAAATGCATTAAGATTAAGGTTTCAGTCTGTGATCAACCTGAACCTCGGGTCAACATGTTTTTCACCTGTTTACTTTGAGAATTAAACATGTTTTTGAAGGACAGTGCAGAACACGGGATGTAAGGTCAGTGGAAAAACAATACCTGAGCCACAGACAACAAAAACAAACAGTGCCAACAGCCATGGTCCCACAGGATATTTCTCTTCTTGCGGCCTCTGAAAGGGAACAGGAGAAAGGAAGATAAGTTCACTCATTCAATAAACATTTATTGCAAACTACTGGGCACTGTAAGGATTCCACTGTGAATGAGAGACCCAGGCTCTGTGCCCAGTGGGCAGACAGAGCTGAATAAAGTCAATTGTAAAGGATCCAAATAGGTTTAGAAACATTCACCGATTCCCTCAGTAAAACCTCTGTATTGCAATGAACTTGGTGGTCTTAAGTATTCTGGGGACAGATAGGGTGTAAATAAATAAACCACTGGTGGGAACTGGGAGCTCTGAATGTTGTCACTAATAATTGCTTCTATTTTTGAAAGCGCATGCTCTGCAGCCCTTCTCATGAGTGGTCACAGCCGTTTTCAGCACTCACAACTCCACCAGCCTATCTGTTTTGTAGTTGAGAAGCTGAAGCTGAAAGTTTGTTAACTTGAACAAGAGTTGGGATTCAAATTTAGGTCTACTTCATTACAAAGCCTGGGTGTCTTCCACAGATAGAATCATCTTGAATTCCTCTATATCTGTGAATTCCAAGCAGCATCGCCAAACGCAGCCATTTTCTCAAAGTCTTCTATGTGCCAAAATAAAAAAAAAAAAAAAAGGAATCTGTGTAGTCAGAATCCTTGGAACAATAGAAGCACTGCAACAGCTGTGAAAGGATGTGAGGGAAGCAGCCTTTGTAATAAAGCTCCCTAGTCCTAGTAAAGCCAAGGCTTTGAGCAATCTCTGCATTGCCTGGGAAGCTAAAGGGGACTGTTACACCTGCATGACCCTAGCCTGCTTTCCTCTTGCACATCTCAAATCCCAAATACAGACTTAATAACAAGAATGGTCCTCTGCACACCCCTAGGTCTATACGGCAGTCAGGGCTTGGGCCTGAAAATAAAGACAACCAATGGAAAAACAGCATTTTCTGAGAGAAGCATCTGAAAAATATTTATTGAGCATCCACGGTTCATTCCTCAAATAAAAAGGGAGAAGGTAAAAATGGAAAAAGCAAAGAACTCACTATTTCCTCATTAGTTTGAGCCAAAATAGGTCACAGGCAATATAACTGAAAAGAACTTTTATTATAAACAGGCAAGAGTTTTCAGTTTTAGTTTAGACATTACATCTGAATCTTTCTTCTTTCACCTCACTTGGATTCACTTGTTACTGATACCTTGAGAGCATCCTTCACAGTCTACAGGTTTTTATTTATTCTTATGATAATGTTTACTGCCTGTCTCTCCACTAGATTGTATGTGTCCTAAGGGCAGGTGCCGTGTCTATTTTATGTATCAATGTGTAATAATGCTCAATGAAACATCATCATAGATGCTCAATAAAAGTTGTTCAAGAGTCAGTAAACATTAAATACCATTTCTTTTTTTAATAAATAATTTTATTCATTTATATATTTATTTCACATCTTTGTATTCCCTGGGGTTCTTCCACCACCTCCCCTCCCTGACTGCTCCCACCCATGCCCCCCACCCCTAGTTGTGTAGTTTGGTTGTTAGCTTGCTTTGACTTTTCCTCCTGACCTTTTATTTGTTTTTCCTACATCCCATATATTAGTGAAACCATATGGTTTCTGCCTTTTTCTTTCTAACTTATTTCCGCTAATATGATTCCTTCTAGGTCCATCCATGTTATCTCAAATGCATCAAATTTGTCATTTTTAATTAATGAGTCATAGTCCACTGTGTATATATACCACATCTTTTTCACCCATTCATCTGTTTTGGGACATTTGGGTTGGTTCCATGTTTTTGCAATTATAAATAGTGCTGCAATAACACTTAAGTACAGATGTCCCTTTGTAAATACTATTTCTTAAGATAGGAAATGATAAGGTCTGGGAAGTATATTGTCTTTTCTTATTAATACTTCCTATTTGGTAGCAGGATTATCTTCTTTCTCTTAGTAGAGAATTATGGATTAAAGTGTCAGTAGCAAATTTTGTAGTCATTGTAAGTGACTTGGGCTAAGAATTAAAACCGTTCACATCTGTCTCCCTCACAAGCTTCTATCTACCACTCCAGCATGGTGGCAAATCGCAGTGCCAGGGAATACCTATTCCCTGGTTGCTCTTGAATAGACAAGGACAGTCAATTTTGGATACTGGCATAAGGAAAATTCAACCAGCATTTTTACTGGGTCATCCTTGGTGCTTAAGGCTAGGTCAAGGTCAGATGAAGTAAATCATGGATTATTATTTAAATAAGGTTACCTGAAAGGAATGTGACATTTACCCTTCCCCACTCTATTTTACCAGTTTCCTAGCAATTTGTTACTGTTAATCAGAAACCAGTATTGTTGTTGTTGTCATCATTCTGCTAATGCTCTATAAAAAATTCATTTAGCTCACTCTCCAGAAAGTCAACAAGTGAATTCAGGAGCCTATAGAAGAGTGATTGGTCTAGTACAGATATCAAATGGAGCCTTTATTTTTCTTTTGCAGAAAACCACAATTTATCAGCATGCAGACTGTGGAATACATAACACAGAAAACCTTTTGATGATGTTTCCCAGTGACTCAGTGTTATTTAGAGACTTGCAGAGCTCAAGAACAACTCATTGACGATAGTATTAATATTTTCCTATTTGAGATCTTCGGGCTACGTTTTATTTTTTTGGAAAGAAGTGCTCAACACAATCCTCACTGGGACAAACAATCTAAATCTGAATACATTCCTGGGAAAGATTAAAAAGAAACAGTATCAGTTCTGCAAATAAGTGGCATGGTTTCAAAATGTCAAGGTATGGATTTCCCTGTGATAAGATGCTAGCAGGGGATCTCAGGTCTGAACTTCAAATTCTCCCCTTCATCCTGGAGAACTTACTAGTATGTAACAAGGATGTACTTATTCCATTCTTGATTTCTTAAATTTGTCTCCTACCTGGGAGAATTATATTGATTTATGTCACTGCTATAGTTATGAATGAAATATTGTAGCATCTGCTTTGTGTGTGACCCCTTCATTGAATTTCATCTTAACAAGCTATTTTTTGCAAATTATGTTATTTAAACTATAACATTGACTTATAATTGGGAATATGGAATTTAGGGTTTAAAGAGTTTCTTTTTGAAAAAGAATTTCATTTTTCTTTTTGTACACTAATCTACTTAGAATGAAGTTAAGCAGAAGCCATCTTAACTAATTGAAAATCAACATATATTATGGCTAGATTTAAAAAAAATTAGTTACAAATTTAACAGAGCCACTTAAAACCCCTGATAGGGAGGGGCTGGGCACTTTTGAAAACTCTACGCAATGATATATCAGAAGCTATTAAAATTCATTCATGCAGTACATTAAATATAATTTGAATGTAGCTCTGAAAGTTGAGTTGAATTGCAGGTGACTAAATTTTCTAGATATTTATTTTTTTAATTTTTTATTTTTAAGAGACTAGTTCTCGCTATGTTGTCCAGGATTGTCTAGAAAGTGCAGACTCCAGTGATCTCCAGCCTCAGCCTCCCAGGTAACTGGAATTACAGGCATACACCAACACGCCCAGCTAAATTTTCTAGATATCTAAACAAGTTTTCTTTCAGTTTTTTTTTTTTTTTTTAATTTTTGAGCCAGTAACTTTTGTTTCTAGTCTCAAACATTTTCCTGTGGTCTTAAAAAGTTAGAGGTGGCAAGCTTCTCTGCCAATTAGTTCCTGTTTTGTTATTTTTGCAGCAGTAGGTTGTGAACTGAGTTCAGTTAACAACTGAACTGCAATTTCTTAGTTCCCTGAAAAGAATCCCTAGTATATATGGGGGAAGATGATCTAGGATTATAAAACCCTGTCTGCTTCATCTTCAATTAAAAAATTGTTTCTCAATATCAATTTGTTGAACTTCTCTTTGTGAGTGAAAATAAATAGAAAACATAGGTTTATTTGAAAAATGGCTTCAATTTGACAGAACATTGGCAGTTTGCTGTCCAATCACAACAAAATGATCTGATTACCAAATGAAAGATTTTCAAGGACATGTGAAGACCAGAGCTGTATCCAAGGTCTGAGCAGAGTTGAGTTTGAGCCTTAGGTTTTTCGGCCATAATACTGCTTGCTTTGGCAAGAATTCTGCTGTGATGATTGCAGATTCAGTATTTTTGCCCAATTAATCAAACCAGCAGTACTTTTCTGGCCAAAAGGAATTGCCTCATCAAGATTGCAAGCTTTTTCAGCCAAACCCCAAGCTTCAGCCGAGATTCCACTTAACAATATGGGATAAGGGATCCCGTTACCTTTATTCACATACTTGGAGGCCAACACTGTCCCACAACTCAAGGTGTGCAAGCCTCACAAGTCCAGACATAAGCCTGGCATTTTCTGAAGATAACCTGCTTTGCTGAAAGAATCCCCTGTGCAAAAAGCACAGATCTCACTTAAAAGACGTTATAGAGCAGTTTGGGTGGTGGTGGTGGGGGGGGGTACAGGAATACCTGGCAATAAAGTTGTCTCTAAAGTCCTGGGTCATATAGTAAGATGACTGCAGAAAGTGAACAAGATCACTTCTGTACTTCAACTTTAGCTTAGTGGTGAGAGACTTCACTGGAGAAGAGGTACAAGGAGGAGGATACAGGGAAATATGGGTCTGAATCCCGTTCTGGATTGCCAACTAATACAGGGAAACCATTATTCTGGAAAGAAAATCTTATGATATGCATCTGTTGGGGATGGAGCACAAGAGAGAAAGCGTGGGAGGAGAAAATGATAAATTTCATTCATTCATTCATTCATTCATTCATTCATTCATTCATTCATTCATTCATTCATCATTCATTCACTCATTCATTCACTCATTCACTCATTCATTCACTCGTTTCCAGGGGCCCTGTTATCAAGCTGTTGGCTTAACTGTTTCTGTAAGGATGTGATTTTCGGTCTTTCCCAGGGACAAAGGCCCACTTCCATCCGGGGAGGCTCTTCCCACTCTCCCAGGTAGCCCCAGCAGCCACTCCCGGAGGGCTCTCTGCGCCCAGGGGAGCGCACCGACGCGTCCGCGCAGCCCTGAGGCCATCTCTCCGAGACGCTCGGCCCACCCCGGCGAGGGGCTGGCCAGGGCGCGGAGGAGCCGGGAGGCCGGGCCCGCGTCCGCGGCCCGCTCGCCGGCCCGGCCCCGCCCCGCCCCGCCCCGGCCGGCCCTGCCCCGCACAGCCCGGTCGGCGCCGCCCCGCCTTACCAGGGTTTTGGCTACGTTCCCCCTCTGGGTGATGTTTTTGCTGTGCTTCTCATTAGCCATCCGGATCCGCTGTTTGGCCACCATGGCTTGGGCACTAGGCAGGCTCTCGACTTTCACCTGCAAAGATCCCGCCGCGTGAGCCCCGGACCGGGCCGAGCGCGTCCCGCCCGCCCTGGGCGCTGCAGGTGGCAAGGCGCGGCCCCCGAGCCCCGCGCACCCCGTTCCCAGCCCCCAACGTGCCGGCTCCAGAGAGAGGCCAGCGCCCGGACGGAAGTAATCTTTCATCTCAGGAAACCCTCTCCTACTTCCTCGCCATCCTTCCGGTCCCCCCAGCTACCTAACCAGATGGCCCCGATGCAGCCACGGCCGGGCGTCGGGTCCTCCGCGCACCGGCCGGTCGGGGCGCTGAGCCGCTCAGGCCCCCGGGCCCCTGCGGTTTGGGGTTGGGGCAGCCAGACGCCGCGGGGTGAGGGTTCCGGCGGCCACCGGCGTTTGTGCGCGCAGGAGCGGGGGCGCGGCCACACCGGGTTCCTGGGCCGGGAACCCACCCAAATCCAGGGCAAGAGATTGGGGCGGCCGCGCCTCCAGCCAGGTGGCATGGCTTCCCCTTCCCCAGGACTGCACTGGAAGCAGTGGCCCGGAGGACCCAGGGCTGTCAGAAAGATCCTCTCCTCCGGGGGCCTTGGGGGAGAGTTCTGCCAGAGGGAAGCCCTCTACAGGAGGGAAGTTAACTCTAGTGTGGCAAAAAGGGCAGGTCTCCCTAGGGATGGGGATCAAGGATGAGGCTGAAGTCAAGATAGGCCTCGCTGCCTTGCAGTTGTGGGGGTTATAGGGAAGATGGGTCAGCAACACTTTGTGAAATGTGGAGGAAGGATGAGGGGCTCTTGACCTGCCTTCTTGGACTTGGTGATCAAAGCCCGAAGGTGGGAAACTGATCAGCTTTGACACCCACCAGCCTGGCCACCCTGAACCTGGCTACCCTAGCCTCCTGGACTACCTCAGCCAATCCTGGGAGCTGGGAGTCCCTTTGACTTAGAGGGATACAAACTGAAGGGTCTAAATGTCTCACAAAGGGTGGTATTGGGGCCCCACGGATTGCAGTCTGCGGGTAGGCAATAAAGTGCCTCAACCCTCCCCTTTCCAGGTGCCGGACAGGTGCCAGTTAACTTTCAGTTCAAACGAGTAGGGAAGTGAAACAGGAGTTTTGGGGGCAATGGGAAATGGGGAGGAGAGTCCTTCCTTCCAGTTGCAGGCTTCTTGATAGGTTTCTGCAGGATTTCATGTGGGTCACCGACCTTTTCCTCAGTGTGAAGTTAGGGAGAACATCTTCACTCCTCACTGCAGCTTTAACACAGGCTGATTTGGGGACTGCTTTGGGTAACTCAGGAAAGAAATCTATCCCTAGGTTCATTGATAAAATCTGGTGATAACTTTCTTCTACTCTAGAGGTCTGATAAGGTTCTAGCCATTTTCCTTGGGCTTCTTAACTATTTCTAGCAACATCATCACCTTTATTACCAAGTCACCCCAGCTCTACTCCTATACTTTTAATTACTACCGACTTTGGTGGGGAGGGGATAGTGGGATACCCTCCCTTAGCATCATTTGCTGAGCCTGGCTGTGATGTGAAGCTCAGAACATGCCTCTCCCTGATTCATCTCTGTGAAACTAATGAAATGCCTGGGCTGGAGGCAGAAGACAGGGCCGCCCCCTGAGGTGAATTCAGACCTGGCACAAGAAACTTTAAGGAAAAAGAACAGACGAGTGTTCTCTACTGAGAAAAGACTGGCACTCACAAGCTCTGCTGAGCTGATTTGCTTGGGGAAGTTTGTTTAACCTGTTTGATAATGACTAATTAAAAATGCTTAACTTTTACTTAGTCTGTTTTGATCATAAATAGGCTGAACACTCATAGTAAACATTCAAAAGGAAAAAACCTCATTTTCAGAGTTCCCAGGATAACTTTCCTGTGCGCTCACACACATTTTTGTACATGCCTATTTGTATAGTCTCATTTTAAAAACAAACTCAGTCCTATTATGAAATTGTTTTGCCACTTGCTTTCCTCACTTATCAATATTATCAAGTCCATTTATATATTCATTTTTAAAATAATGCTTAATATCTTATAGAACAATATATACTAATATATTGAACCATATAGTAGGAATTATTTCCAGCTTGTTGGTTTTGTTAGGTGAATGGTTGTTCATAATACTTGGTGAACATGCCTGCAAATACATCTTCATGTACTTGTGCAAGTGTCTGTGGAATAGCCTCCTGGAAGTGAAATGGCTATACCTTTTTTTATCCTTCCCTAGGGGAACTGCTATATTTAGATGAAGCAGTCCCCTGCTGTGACTGACTGCACACAATTCCTGTTTTGCTCTCTGTGTTCAGACCTGCACCTCTGCAGGTCTCAGCCCTGTTTATTGCCTTGAAATTTATTTATTTATTTGTTTGTTTGTTTATTTATTTATTCATTTATTTATTACTAAGCAAAGCTTTCCCTTACAGCATGGCTCTTGTTCCTTTCTGTAATCAGCATTCCACCTCTCCTAAAGTGGGAATTGATCTGGTTTATTCCAGAGACTCTTCTTCAGGGGAGCCCCAGTTAAAGTCTAGAGCTGTACCCCTAGGGTTCCCAAGTAACCATTGCACTAAGTAGGAGCATTTTGCTGGAGTCGTAAGTCTGGAGTCATCTTGCTTCTTTGAAGTGTTGGGGATTGAAAAAGGGGCATGGGAACTTGACCAAGAATTGAAAGTTCTCTTGAGTTAATCCTTGCTGCTTGCAGAATTTCATTTCAGTAACATGCAGTGTTTAACTGTGGTTTCTAAAAGTACCTTGGTAAAGTAGTAGGAAACTGCTGACTGATTCAAATTTCATTTTGGTTGCTTATTTTTCAACCTTTAGAACAAGATTCCTAACAAGCTGATATACACTTATCATAAGTCTGCCCCATTTAGGGTGCTAGGTTTGTGATTGCAGGGACTGGGTTTTACCCATCTTTATAAATGATACAACTGATACAATATCAAAGCATACAGGTGCCAAGCTATTGAGCTGTGATGTAGTGGGTACCTGCCATTTTTCTGTGCCTGACTGACATGGAGGCCTCCTTTCTATTGGGGTGCTTCCCACATTGTGGGGACCTTCTCTCACTCTGTGGGAGTACAATGGTGATAGAAACTAGATCTCCCACCTTCTGACAGCTAGGACTGTGGGTGTGACCCATCTACAATCAATTAGATTCTCATGTTTGGAACTTTGAGTCTTGAGTAGGCATTGCAAAGACAAGGGGACAAGTAAAACTTCATCCCATTGGTGGGATCTTAAAGAGGCAGGCAATATATGCCAGTAGTTGTGGAGGTGGTGGTGGTTGAACCAGCAGTGGTATGTATCCCATCTAATCTATTATCCCACAAATTCTTACACTAGATTTCTGTTTCTCTGTTGGCAAGTGTTTGTGGTCTTTACAACCAAGAACACTGACTCATGTACATAAAAATAAAGAAAAAACCAATATCCTCCTTGGTTATTTCCCCTTTCAAATATGGAATGATTGTCTTATCATTTGAAGCTTTCACACATTGTTAGCTAGTGGTCTTGCTTCATTTTGTCTCACCAAGGGTAGTTAAGCCTGGAGTCCTTGGTGACTGTTGTTGTGTGTGACCTGCTCTTGATTATGAATGAGGATGACTGACAACTATACCCCACATAAGAAAAACCAGCGGATCATTGACCCCTCAAGTTGGTTCTTTTGGTTTCTTCCTCATTGAAATCATTTCTAGTACTGCCAGAGGAAAATTTGTCAGATCTTATCATGTCCTCGTGTCCATGTTACATATATTCCGATGGAAATGCTAATGAAGTCATTTCAACTGTGGGTGGAGAAAAATAAGGGTGCTGAAGTTACCTGCTCCATGCATTGGAATCAACTCAGTGCGTTAGATTATTATCTTATGGAATCATGTCACATTGTAACTGGAAGGAAACTGACAGTTAGTCCTTTAGTTTTTCACTGATTGTCTACTATATACCAGGCACTAACTTAGATACCAAGAATTCAATGATTGAAACAAGATGTTTTGCCTTTAGGGATATCTCTGTTATGTTGGGGTGACAAAGACGTAAACATTGGGAGACTGACCTTATTTCACAAATGAGGAAACTCAGAACTGCAAAGGGGTTTGCAGCTAAAAGCAGAATCAAGGCTCTGACTTTGTTTTCTCAAAAGAAACATTTACCAGGTAAATTTGTGTGGGAATCAGGGCTTCCTCCACAGACTGATCTTTGGAGCAGTGTATGCACAAACAGCACACTCATACCTTGAGACAAAGATAAACTCCATTTCAGGCCTCAAAAGCTTGTACTTTGGTCCATAAGTGGTGGCAGAAGACAGACTTTAACCATGATGATAACTCAGAATTCCTTGACCCTAGAGGTGATCAGATTAAGCTTTAAAAGATGTGATTACCCATCTGCAGTCCTTAATTGCCTGGTCACATCTGTTATTAATAGCAGTATAACCAGGGTATCCTGAGGGGGGCAAAAAGTACCCTGCTACAGTACTTTCCCTAATGACCTCCCAGGGCTGTCCACACACCAGTGAGGCTACTCCCACAGGTTCAAGCTCAAATTGTGGCTTTGTATCACTCATGACGGTGGCCCCGCTAAAATTTCAACACTGATTACCGGACAAAGCCTCCTTGTTTCTGTTCTGTTGGGTGCATGTTTTTAGTGGCTGGAACAGTTTCCTGGTAGGGAAGAAATAACACCAGTAATAATATCAAACATTTCCTCAGCACTTCCTGAAGGTCACATGCAGCTAAATGTTTCATCTGTGCTTTCTCACTTACACAGTACTGTAAGTACAGAGCTGCTGGAAACATACAAACCTGGTCCTTCCATCTCTTAGATTGGTTTGATAAGTCTCTCTTCATTTGAAGAATAGGGGTATCGCAATAATGCTTATCAGATAGTGTCATTTTGAGTTAAGATGAAACAATCCATATTAAAGGAACTAAGCCCAGAGTGTGGACTCTAGTCCTCTCTTAATAAATGTCAGCTACCACTTTTATTATTATATCCAGATGCTATTGAGGAGTCAGGTTTACAAAGGTTAAGTAACTTGCCCAAGGAAGATCTAGACAGATCAGCCATGGTCCATGCCCTTGAACAGTTTGGAATCTACCTAGGATACTTGAATAAACAAGTATCCTTGCTGAATGTTGTCAGCCAAGATGAGCACAAGAAGGCCCTGAACTGGGAAACACTAGACAAGTGGACAATCTTTCTAGGTCATTTCTTTTCAGCAAATTAAAAAATCTAAAAACAAAACAAAAATTATCACAGTACCAAAGGGATATAGAGAAAAATGAGTCTTTTTCATCCCTGACCCCTAAGTTCAAAGCAGTGAGTGTGTATCTTTCTGTGTGTGTTCAAATTATAGGTATTTTTTTTATATATGTACACATACTATATAAGTGTGTGTGATATTTAGATAATTTCTTCACAAAAATCCTTTAAATCTACCTTTAAGAATCTCAAATAACATAGGCAATGATCTGTACTTTATGATCTGTACTTTATGATCTGTACTTTGTTTTTTTCACTTGATAATATATTTTGGAGATTGATCCATGTCATTATACCTACCTATTCAGTCTTTTAAAGGCCTGCACAGTTTTCTGCTGTATAGGAACCCAACTCCCTACTGATGAATATTTAGATCTTTTTCAATTGTGAGTCAATGAATAGCCTTATATATGTGTTTTTGCAAATATGCATATATATATTTGTTAAAGAACTTCCTAGACTAATGTTATTACCAGACTAAAAGTCATGTGCTTAACAGTGTAATGGATATTGTTAAATTATCCTTCAATGTGGTTTTATTAATTTATTCTGCTTCCGTAACGTATATGAGTATGTGCAGGCTATTGTTTCTTAGTTGTGCTGACTGGACAGGCAGTTCTGCGTAAATAACATTACTTTCTGTTTCTTTATGAAGTTTATTAGTTCAGTTGAGTGCTATGATAATGAGGTCATGGTTAAGAATTTGCCCACTAAGTAGACGTTTTGCTCTCTGTTTAATTGTTAGTTCTTTTCTCTGTTATGATTAACATTTGTGGCCAGAGGGGGAAATAGATAGGTAACATTTCTGACCAGTTCTGTATTCACTTAAAAATTTACCTTTCAAATAATAGTGAATTCTGTGAAGATTTAAAATTAAAATAATTACTTTGTTTTTCAAGTTTCATTATTGTCACAAAGACATATTTACATCTAATATGGCACTCTAAGCATTTGAGAGAAAGAAGACCTCAGTTTATGAAACAATCCTTGTATAGACAAATTGCTTTTAGCAGACTATTTGCTTCACTGAATGTGAACACCACAGTGTTTATTAAAGTATTCCTAGTGGCTACCTGATGGCATGTATTAAGTTAAATGTTAATTTAATATTTAAATTAAATGTTAATAATAATTGTTAATTAATTTAAATATCAAATGAATATTGAATGAAAGAATAGTGGAACACTAAAGGGATTTTAATTACAATTTAATTATATTATTAATTATAATAAATATCTACTCAATGTTTTATATAGTTTTTATTTCATTCAGCATACATAGCAATTTGTATTAGATGCACAAAATAGGTTTATACTCTAACTTGTGATGCAGACATCAAAAATAGATAACAGCATAAACTCTCATTTAATAGCCTATGTTATTTTCCTTTGCTATAAATTAAAAAATTAAATCACCACTTTAGTACATATTTCACTAATGCACTGCACTGATTTCTCATGATAGTTATTTTTATCTCATTTGCTTCAAATTTAAAGAAAATTTCAGTCTTTTCAATGACTTCATCACAAAGTTATTTTAAATTTTAAGTAAAGGAGTTCAGGAATGCTATTGGCCTTTTTGCATGTCAGTATATTAAACCTAGCATTCCAATTTCTGGAAACCTGTCATATCCGATTTACTTTAAAAGGATTTTGTAAAGAGCTTATTAGCAATGACATATATGGATTAGAAAGCCATCTGCAGAAAGCCCAGACATTAGCATGAAGCTGTTTTCACCCAAACCACAGCAGCTTTTTAATCACTCGACATCTCTGTGTAACTTTGTCTGCAGAGAGCTCTGTGCTAGTCTGCTTTTTGTATCTTCATCTGTGTAGAAATGCATGTGACACAGAAGCTGCCTCAACATGGTTAAATATCAAAATGAAATCTAAGCTCACTTTAGGAAGAGGATTCTAATCCGAGACTCCCAGATCCTCTGACAATACAGGCCTTGGTCCCCCTTCCACAGCAGCCTGCACACCCACTTCCTAAAAAAAGCAGATAGTAGAAAAAAGTCAGCCAATCTGTGGGAAGAAAGGAAATGACTCAAGGCTGTTGGCAATCAGCAGCTCTAAACTGATTCCCCGCAATTCCTCTGAGTTTGACTTTGGGTGTATAGTTTAAACTCCCCTTTGACCCTAGATTCCATTGGCCAACTGTGCCAAAATACCAGCAGTGAAGTGCTTCAGCACCCACCTCAGATGGACCCAGGAAAGGGTTTGGTCCCTTGTTGTCCATTCTTCAAGGCATTTTGCAGAGAGGGCATGGTCATTTCCCACACCGCTGCTGGGAGATGGGTCAGTGTTACTATTATTCCTGGTTTATAGCTGAGAGATCAGCACACAGGTGGTAACCACTATAGAATTTCTGTATGGAAGGAATTTGGGGATGGCAGTGTGGTTAGAAGAGGGTGATGTGGAAAGTGGTAGGTATGTATGTCGAAGTCAGGCTCATGTCACATTCTACATAAAACAGAAAACCTCAAACATATCTGGTCTCTCCCTGCTGCACCACCACCTAGCAAGTTCCTTGCCCACAGTGACCATGGATGTGCCTTTGCAGGGCTTCTCATATAGGTGCCAGAGGTGACATTGCGGAGGGTTTGCTTGGCTGCTCTGCTCTTTATCAGATTCTCCTAGAACAATCCATGATTCCACCTCCTGTCTTGGGTCCTGTTGGAAAACACCTTGAAGATCATCCAGGTCAACTCCCCACTAAAAGATGATGCAAAGACAACGTCAAAAGGTAGGCATTTAATCATGATGGTTGCTTGGTAACTGAGAGTGATACATTTCAAACGCAAAAGCCTACTCACTGAATTTGGATGTTTGTAGAGAGAGGAGGGCTCATTTCTGCTGCTTTCTCTCTATCATTCTGATAAAATATAGACTCAGTATATTTCTTCATTCCAACACAGCTAATTATCATCCTCTAGTAGAAGTTATAAATGGAGTTTGGCAATTAAAGGAACAGTTTAGGAGGAAGAAAATGTGGTTGGTTCTTTTTTGTATTTTTGTTCTTTTACTGTGAAAGGAACAAAATAGCTTTCAGATTAATTGTGGTTAATGTTAGTATTACTGTTTTAATGATAAGCCTTCACAATTTTACAGGCAAATGTGGTCTCCCAAGACGCTCCCATATTTGATATTCATCTGAATATCATTTTTTAGGCTTCTTTAGTGTTTTGGTGCTCCTTTTGTGCTGTATTTCTTTGTCATAACTGATATTCTGAGAGTGTTTTCATGTGGTTCGTGTTTGTGTGATCTGTTCTCTCTCTGGCCACCGTCCCTATTGTGTTTTCTCAGCATTCCACTGCAGAGTAGACATTTCAGAGACACTGATGCTCAGGCATGGGTGGATTGGCAATGCTGTCCTATGTTAAAAATAGTACTGTCTAAATGGATGCCCAACAGTTTGACTCTGTGCAACAGGAAAGTGCCGAAAGTTTATACTGCTCTCTTCTGAAAAGGAAGATTCAGCCTATAGAGGACCAAGCTCATTCTGCAGTCTGAGGAAACTAGGCTTCTAGCAACTCCATCTTCAGCAAACCACAGCTGGTTGTTTTTCAGGCTCTGCTGTCTCTGTGCTCTGGTTCTGTAGAGAACACATGGAAAGACAAGAGTCATCTGGGTCTCCCTCTAAGTCTTGATTGTCAAAAGTGTGGGAGAGAGAGAGAGCCTGTTCACTTGCCCTTGATTTGTACTTCTTCAGCTCCTTCTTCCATTCTGCCTGAGATGCTCACACTTGTATGAACTTTTGGAACCTCTTGGTGAGGGGACATGTGGTTTTATGGTCTCTGAGCTCAGTTTAGTCCAACTCTTTTCTGCTCTGCTCCAGTGACTAGTCGGAAGAAGGTGTCATGCCACAATAGATATTTATTTTATCCCTTTTTCTCCCCTGTCCAAACCCACAGAGCCTAATCAGTACCCAACAAGCTTTATTACAGACTTGGCCTTCTCAGTGACAACTTAATGAAAAGAGACCCAAATTCCCTTCCTTGGGTCTCTCCATCCATTCCTTTAACTTCAACTCCACCCCATGTGAACCAGTGACAAAAGGTATGATTTGATAACTGCTCCCCTAATCTGTTGAGATCTGGAAATAATTAACTTGCCTGATGCTTCTTTGCCTAGCTGAGCTGGTGTAAATCCAATTGTGATCTGTCCTGCTTCATTGGCTATTTGTTTTTTTTTTTAACTCTGAAATATGTTTCCTCCTCACTTCCATCCTGGATATTTTGTTTACCCAATGTGGGTGGTTACCATTATAAAAGAAAATGACCAGTTAAGGTCCTGAATAGGCCCTGAATAGGAGGAGAAGGGAGGGAACAGGAGGCCAGAGGAAGAGGGCTGGGTTATTGGAAAACTTCCTGCTCAAGAAAGTCTTGCCAACTGAAGTCAAGAGGCTGACAGAAGTAGCTGACTGTTGCCTCTGTTAGTAACAGCTTTTTTGTGTGAAATACAGTTTTTCCTCCCTAGTTCTTTACCAGTCTTACCTATTGTTACCTAACTCTTTATAGTCTTATATACTTAGGATTCATTTTTTTTCTTTCTGGAAATGATCTTCATTGTTATTTCACATGACAGAGATGGTTTGCCTTTTTTTGATTTGTGTGGTCAAATAGACATTACAAAATTTCACCATGTTAAAGTGGATAGTTCAGTGATATTAAGTACATTCTTTACAATGTAACCATAGCCACTATTTTCAGTATTTGCTCATTACCTCAAAGAGAAACTGTACCCACTAAACAGTAACTTACCATCCCCCCAGCTTTCCATGCCCCGGTAAGCTGTATATTATTTCTCTCCACTGAAACATAGTGTTGAAATCTTAATATCCTAAAACATAATAATTGGCTCAAAGTGTCAGTGCAGTCTCTCAGATTACCTTTGCTAGGTGCCCATCAGGAGACTGAGCTGGTCCTTCAACAATCTGAGCTGCTTCAGTGGTTCACCTGAGTTATAGTATAGCTTCTAGCAAACTTTTGCTTTTGCTCCTTATGCTCTTCTTTTTTTTTTTTTCTCTTCCCATCATTTTGGTTCTGTTCAAAAAGCTTAGTAAAATCTGGTACATCATAAAATGGTGTCATTTGTTTTAGTCTCTACTGTTAGGAGACAAATCTAGTAACCAGTTAAAAAAAAATCCCTTTAAAAGAGTGTAATAAAATATACATAATATAGGATTTTCCAGTTACTACTTTTAAGTATATATTTAGTTCTGTGGTTTGATGCAGAACATTTCCATCATCCCAAACTAAAACTTCATTAAACAGTTAAGTCCCCACCTCCCCTTCCCTACCACCTGGTAAAGGTCATTTGTGTTGTTACGAATTTGCCTATTTTGGTGCCTCCTATAGATTCCTTTAATCAACCCAATGTGTATCCCATTTAACAGCAGAAATGCAAGTCCACACCAATTGGGAAGGCACTTGTAAAAGTACTGACCTTTATTTCAGATTTACAATCTGCAATATAGAGATTTACAATCTAGGGGTGTCTAGTGATAGGTCAGCCTTTTGGGGATGAGGAAACAAGTTTAACAAATTCCCATGTTGGGTTCATTTCTTAGGAAACAGGAATCATGTGGGCTGTGTTTCTGTAGATAGGGCCTGCTGATTTCGTAAATGGAGATTATTTTCTAGAGTACTATTCTCTTAATGAACTGTTAGAGGGTGGCCTGAGGTACCTCCAACTTCTTTGAGAGGGGAGTATAAATGAAACTTATTCTTGTGTGGGAAAGACAACTGCTAGAGCCAGGCTGCCACTCAGGTAACCCACTTCATGTCGTAGCTACAGAAGTCCTCATTCCCTCTCTTTTCCTTTCTCTTCTTCTCTTCCTTTTTCTTCCCTTCCTGTCCCTTTCCATTCCTTCCCTTTTTCTCTCTTTCTTGTTCCTTTTTCTCCCCTCCCCTCCTCTTTCTCCTTTCCATTCTTTTCTTTGGTTGTCTCCTTTTTTTGAGAGAGGTAAGAGGAAGGAAAGGATTTGAATTTGTTTCCCTCATCTGGACTTTCCATTTACAAGCTGGGTGACTTAAGTCTAATGTTTTAACTTCTTTAAACCTCAGCTTTATCACTTAAAACCAGCTTCATAATACTTAATTTCCTTGTGTGGTGTCTAACACTTGACATATAGTAGGTTCTCAGGAAAAGGTAGTCATTATTATTAGCCAACTGATTTCCTGGAATTTCCACAGAATATAAGTTTACCTTCTTGTGTCATTCCCACATATGAAAATAGAGGATGATGGGTTAACAATGGGTCATACCAACAAACATGCTGAAGATCAGAATCACTGCATCAGAGTACCTTGGGGGTTTCACTTTCCAGACTTGAAAATAAAGATGTTTTCTTGATTATGTATATTCAAATCCTATCTGAACTGTATTTAAAGTAAACCCACCATGTGATAAACCTGACATGTGTTTATGATCACATTTTCTAGGAGTAATTTCTATTTGGATATATTGTTTCATAGCTTGTGTTACTAACAAGTGAGGTGGACTGGAAAATAAGATTTCAAGTTGACACCTTGGCTAGATGAAACTACAGATTAATGGGGCAAGGGAATTCACTCAGGGTTGTAAGGGCGTACTTCGTAAGTCAAACAGTCATTTCATCAGAATATGCCAGAAGATGTGGGCGAATTGCCAGTTTGAATATGATGACAGTGAGTATATTGACTTCTGCTGTCAGACAAATCATGAAATCTTTAAAGGGTTGATTTTATGGGTTCATAAGTTGGAAGGAAAGAAAAAGAGTAGATTATCAGATAGCCTGAAAAGATGATGAAAAGAGCAAGACATCCAATAAAATATTTAACATGGGAGCCGGTTGTAACAGATTGCAAAACAAGCAACAGTTTTGTAAGTGGTTTCTTCTGGTTTGCACGTAGACTGAAAACAAAGTTAGGCTAAGAATTTGAACATCTTCTGCTACTAGCCCTGTGATCTGAACACTATTTCCAGGTCTTATTTTTCTGATTTTTCTGATTTTTGAAATGAGAAAAATATTTATTCTCTCAATTCATTAAGTTGTCGTGTGGATGATTACATTAAAGAAAATCGATGAAAGATCTTTGAAAAAATATAAAGCATAGTAAACATTGTTATCCCATCTCCCCCCTTTTATTTATCTTTCTGTATCAAAAGTTGTCCTATTTTCCCTCAACTCTCCAAAGTGCTCAGCAAGTTCTTCTGTTGGTTATTGAGAAGGTGAGCTTGGCTTATTCACAGCAGTTGTGGAGAAGCGGAGCTTGGCTCAGCATGGTATTTGCTGTATGCCTCATCATGGCGGGAGAGCCTGTTTCCGACTTGCAGGAGACCCAGAAAGCTTGCGGAAAGTATGCTGATTCATTTTAAGTATCTATTCTGTCCACCTCAGAGGAGGCTGGAATGACTGAGTAAAACAAGCTAAGTTCTTGTGAGCATTTTTCTTAGAGTTGTCGATATAGATTAGATAACAGCCTAAGAGCGTTTCTCACTTATCTTGAAAGAGAAAAGTTACTTGAAAGAGAAAAGTCAAACTAATGACTCAGATTCCCTTACTTATAATACATACATATATATGTGTGTGATAAATAAAATACATAATGATGCGCACAAATACCATAAGCAATAATTTTAAAATATTAGTGTCTGAAAACAGGCCCTGATTTCAGAGATTTTGACACTGTGACTCAGAGTTGATGAAATATGGCAAGATTTTGAGTGTTTTGTGCCCAAGGAATGCATACAACCATGCCTTACACATTCATTTACTCCCTACTGCAGACTCATGAGGAAGCTATTCTTTTCTATATTTTATAGATAAGAAGAGATGCAGAGATAAATTACTCTGCCAGATGATTCACAACTGGTAACTATGACCCTGGAACTTAGGTCAAGATTGGTCTGATTCCCAAGCCTGTTATACCATGTTCACCTCTCTTACATAGTGAGCTATCAGAAAGCTTGACTTTTTCTTTGTATTTTAAGGTCAGGAAACACAGGACTGGCAACATCATATGCTCTGGCTAGACCTCCCTCCTTTGGAAATCATGAGAAATATTTGACTTCCATGGAATAACTGACCCTAGGACTGGACAAGACCCCAAAGGCCCACATGCTCAGGTCCCCTCTAGGGGGGCACAGGGCACAGAAGGGCATAATAGCTGAGGGCTGGGGGGCACGCTACTTTCCATTGCAGTGCTCTTGCATGATACCATCCCCTCTTTATATTGTGGACAAAATATTTGTAAGTACAGCAACAATAGAACTGTAACAAATACCATCTACCCACTAGCTAGAAGAAACTTGTACATGGTTTTCATATTTCAGAGAAAGCTGAGACCTCTCTGTTTCCTGTCCCAGTTCCCTTCTGTTTCTCCTTTTCTGGATGTGATCACTGCCATGAACTCGTGTGCTTCGCATATGTAACTTAACATAGTGGATTTTGAAAACATTGGTAGAGAGAGTGACATGTTCAACTTATCATGCTGAGATTTCTTTGTTTACTTCATGCCAGTTCCTAAGATAACACCCTTTTGATTTATATGACTCTAATTCATTCAGTCCAACTACTACAGTGTGTATGAATATGAATATGTGTATTAGTATGAATATACCACAAAATCTACACATTCCCCCATTGGGGTCATCCAGTAGAATATTATAATAAACCTGTAAACAACACTTTGTGCACTGAAGGGGCCTTTCTTCTAGATGTGTACATCTAGAATGGCAGGACTGGTTCATATGTCATGCCCATGGCCAACTTCAAATATTCTCCAATGTTTTAATTGATTTACACTTCTTATGCATGAGAATTCCCACATCAGCCACATCTTTAACAACATTTGGTATTGTCTAACTTTTCTAGCATTACATATCTGTCGATTGAGAAATGGTAACTTCTACTAATTTACTGGCTATATTTTATTTTCGATATGTATCGGAGATGTGAGCTGCCCACAGCACCACCTCACAAGCTCCTAGATTGCTTCACACCACCCACCCTCTAACCTCACCTGAGTGTCGGAAGCTGATGGTGAGGTGGTAGGCAGGCCAGGGTGTGGCCAGAGGTGTGTGTGGGAGATGTGTCATGTTCCAGGGCTGATGACTGCCTCTGTTCCCACATCCTGTTAGTCTGTGGGACTGTAAGGCCATAACAAATATTGACCCCAATTTTCTTAAGTGTAGGCTTCTCTCTGTTTATTGGTTGGGCACACTTAGCTGTTCTTCCTGATGAGCTTGTGAAGTAGAAAACACCTCCAACCAAACGACCTTGGCAGAAAGTATCTTACTTTCTGCAGTCTCTTAAAAATCTATGCTAAGTACCATAATTATCAAGTAGACATGGTGGCAATAACATTTTAGCCAAGATTCTTCTTTGGCCTTTGTCGCCTAACTTTTCAATCATTTGAACATTAGATGTATAGAACTGAGGAAACGGATTTGGGTACATAGTCACTGTCTCAGCTCCACCTTTTAACAAACAAATCAATGATTTTGGGGAAGTTCTCTCTAAGATGCAATTTCTCATCTATTAAATGATAATCACAACAACACCTACTCTATATAATGAGTAGAATTAGATGAGGGAATTCAGGCACACAGTAAGAACTCATTAAATGTCAGCTATCTGAGTTAATAATGATGTGATTTGTGTCCAGGATTACAGGTCATGCAAATGATGTAAGTGCCACAGTGTTGGCATTGGTTGGTCTGCCAGTTCATTTGACTATTTACTATATTCTACCTTTAGTATTTTTACCTTAAAAAGGGATTGCAAACTAGTGACTCTTGGGAACCTACTTTTATTGAACCTGCAAAATGTTCTTTTTCTTAATTAGAGTAAACTTATAAAAATTGGGAACACTCAACTAAATGTCTTGATTCCTTGCTTCCCTTAAGTAATTGAAGATCTGGTAATACTGGGCCAGATGCCTGTGTATATAAAATAATCCCAGGAGCCCCCTCTGGATGAGGTTTGTTCTCCCCTGTTGATGATAGCACCTGTGCCTATACATAGGCTTCCTTCTCTCTAACTCCTGCCTGACCCTCGGCGGAATCTGAAGGTGCAGCACCTGCTTTTATGACTGCCAGTCTTCACGGCTCCCTCATGATGACTAAGCTATAGTTCTCTAGCTAGTTCTTTGAATCCCTGTTCACAGTTTCTAGGGACAAAAGGGAGAGAGGGAAGAGAGGCAAGAGACCTAACCGTTGTTGATGGGCCAGCTCTGGGCCAGACGTTTGTGCTCTGCACTTCACATACCCTGTATTAGTTAAACTCCACAACAGCTATGTAGTAAATACTATAATCCTCAAGGAAAAATTACAAAATGCATATTATCTGTCATGTTTTAAGTTGGATAAATTGAGCAACTTACTCAAGGTCACACTGCTGCAAAGAGACAGCAATGGTTTGTGAGACAGTTCTTTAAACTGCTAACCCATTTTGTGTTTATTAATATCCTCTGTGCCAAGGGATAAAAATGAACTCATGAGAGATTCTGATATCCGTCACTAAGGCTCCACCCATCTATCCTGGTGGTTGATTTTGGTTGTGCGGTCTGCTCCTGGGGGCAGCAGGGCCAATCTCAGGAGCAGGTGCACACGTGTAAGCCTCAGGGTATTATTTACTGCCTACTAGGAGCTGCCTCCACCTGCAGCGGTATCTCTCTGAAGAACTCAGGGACTCCCCAATCACAGCAGGTATCTAACAAACTCTTCAGGGGCGGCTTTAAGTAGGCTGTGTTCCATGTGGGTGCTAGAAGCAGGAATTTTGAGCTTAAAGAGTTAGGTCTCCTCTTTCCCATGTCTGACTGAGACTTCCCAGCATCATTCTGGAAAGTCGGAGAAAATGTCAGTGGAAGAATTTGAGCAAGCAGAAACAGGATGTGTTCCACACTGAAGTAATTATACAGCCCAGTGGTGTAGTAAATGGTAATAAGGTAGGTGAAGTCACACAGCAGAGAAGCCTCTGATTGGCTGAGGAATGTTTCTCTTTCCTGGATAAATATTTTGCAGCAGTTACCTGGGTGAAAACCAGCTTCCTGTAAAGGGTTGGTTTTGAAAAAGGAAAACAAAGACTCTTGTGAGCTGAGTGCTCTGTGCTATGCAATTATTTCCTAACTAATGATACCAACTCAACTTTATGCAAAAGGAGGGTTCAAAAACAGTTCTCATTGGGAAAAGAATATTCCAAAGTGTATAACGATTGCTGCATAGCTTCAAAGGTGAGAGCCGCTTGTTCTTTTGTTCTTCAAACAGAATTCACAGCTATAGAAACCTCCTTGATTAAAAATTAAAAAAAAAATTTACACTTACAATTTAGTAGGAAGTCCTCTATGAGGCCTTAGAAGCCAGAAGACTTACAGAGAGATCAGGAAGCTAAACTTCTTCTAGCCTCTGTTTTCATCTTACATAAATAAGAAGATAATGATATGTCCATGTATGTATTGTGAAGAGCAAGAGAGATTATGTTCAATTCAGGCAATACTGCCAGGTTATGATGCTAGATGCTGAGAACAAAAGATGAAAGGCTTCTTGAACCTCAAACATTCCCAGTCTACTGGGACCTTCAGTGAGGTACCAACTCTGTGCTAAAAAATGGCTATGGACATCTTCCCACTGGGAAGACTTTGATTCCTCTCTAGGATGGCAGTGAGTGAGCAGTGGTGCTGTACTGGGCCTCAAAAGTGTATGAGGGGCCTGTTTGCCAGAAACAGAAAGGGGATGACAAATTGGGGGACAGTATCTGGGTGTGAAATAGCATGTGGGCTTCCTGATGGGGGTGAAGGATCACATATAGAAGGGCTATTGGCCAACATTAGCAGTGGGAGAATGCAATTGAGGGTGTCGCAGATTGAGTACTACAGACCAATCAATGACAATCAAGTCAGTTATATCACACACAAATTCTTCTGGACCATTACCACTCCACAGTTTACTCTATTGTGTAGTTATTTTCCTATTTTAAGTGATTTCTCACTGGCTTCCATCTGTCCTTCCAAGCACTTGTCCTCGCCTAGTACTGTGTGTGTTGTCAGTTAAAATATCTCCATTGGTATGTCTTCATGATCTTTACTTCTAAGGGGACTTGGGCTTACTGCCCTTTAATCTGTCTCCAGAGTGATTCCAGTTTAAGCCAAGACTACTTCTTTGAGTATTCCAGGACCCAGCTGACTCTACACTGCAATCCTGTTATCTCCAGATCAGGGCCTCAGTTTGACTTTGCCTCTTTAGTCCAACCGTTAGAGGTTGTCGGTTTCACTCGGGGCCAGATTTAACCTTCCCTTTCTCTCTTCAGGACAGATAAAGATTGTGACCATTACCTCTCTCATGTAGGCTATTTGAACTTCTTTAGGCCTGACCTCATAGCTGCCAGCTGGGAGCAAGAACTGTGACTGAGAAGCACAGTTCCCAGCCTTGTACTAAAAACTCTTCAATGGTAAAAGAAATACACACAGGTGGCAGATGAACGGATTAAGATGTGGTATATACACACAATGGAGTGCTACACAGATATAAATAAAGACAAAATCTTGGCATCTTTGACAACATAGATGGACCTTGAGGGAATTTTGCTAAATGAAATGAGTCACAAGGAGAAAGACAAACTCCAGATGATTTCAGTCATTTGTGAAATATAAAAAAAAGCAAAAGCAATCAACTGAACTCAACAAAGACCAAAACAAACCCTTAAACTTTGTCAACAGATTGTTGGTTTCAAAAAGGAAGGAGCAGGAGGAACTAGGTTGGTATGGATGGTGACAGGACATTTGGTGGTGGCTGTGTGAAACACAGTTGCTGAGATGAGAAGTTATACTCCTGAAATCTATACAGTGCTGTAAGCTAATACTGCTGCAATGAAAAAAACAAAACAAATACATTATGTCCATCAATTAAGCAAAACAGCAACAGCATTTAAAAATATATGTAAGGCTATAGTTTGTACTTGACTAATAAATAGATGGCATAAAATTAAAGATGACAATTTAATTATCACTGTATATGTCTAGAGATATTTTTCATGAGCTGGCAATGTGTGCATAAATAACAGTGAACTAGCTAATAGAATATTACATAGTTGTTACATATAATTTATTTTTCTTGCCTTATTTCAGCTCAATCACTCTTATAATCAAGATTTTTACATCTTTTAAACTCATTTGAAAAAACTGATATAGAAGTTTAAGACTACATTGTAATTACTAGATGGTAAAAAAGTACAATATTTTAAACAGTGAACTAAATATGAAGATATACAATTATTTGATGTACATTTTCAAACAGTCAAAGCTGCCTTTTCAAATTAAGCAGCATACTACAGATTATAATCAATAAATAAACTTTTAGAGAAAATTATTTAAATATAGGTGAGTTTATAATTTCTTGAGAATTTGCATTTTATTAAATATTGATGAATATAGTCAAAAAGTACAAATTTCCAGTTGTAAGTTAAATATAATGGAATATAATGGATGACATGACTATACCTAACACTGTGACAAGAAAGTTGTTAGAGGAGCAGATCCTAAGAGTTCATCACAAGGAGAATTTTTCTTTTTTCTTTCTTCTTTCCCTTTTATTGTATCTATATCAAAAGATGAATATTAGCTCAATCTATTATAGTCGTCATTGTGCTATATTATATATATATAGATATATCAAACCATTTTTCAATAAACTAGAAAGACACAAAATTCTATTATAAAAATATTTTATAAAAATCAATCTATTTGTATTTCTAGCACTAAATATCTCACTAGTTGCTGATATGAAGAATCACTATCATGTTTAATGCTAGTTACGTGCATATTTACAATTACACAAATATAAAAGTGGTGTGAGTTGTTTAATAATGTAAATTGTTCTTCTGCACCATGTTGTAAATGCCCTGTTAATTTTTCAGTTCCCTCAGAACCATTTACAATAGTACAGATTAGCTATTACTACTATGAACCAATATTAAATTTTGCAAGGATCTTTGTCATTTACGCTCTTTGAAAGGAAGTGGTTGGCAGGTTAATTCATTTATCTTTTACTTTCATGTTTCTGTCACTCAAAAATTGCTAGCGCTTTGCAGCAGTGTTTACCTCTGACCTTGGCAGTGGTCCACTTCACAAACATTTGATCACAATGGTCTTATTTCAAGAACAAAAGAATAGGAGAAGTGGACAAGAGATGATGTCTGCTGGATGGTGATCACTATGAAAATGGTTTAATTATGAGAGAGAATGTTTATGATTTCTGGTTATTCTATGCCACTGGTGAACTCCAGAGGTGCATAACAATGACAGAAGTGCCCTTGTATTTATTTACTATATTTTTCTTGTTTGTTTGTATTAAATGTTTATTTCATATAAAGCCTTCAAAAGCATGGGACAAACAACATACAGGACATGCAATTAACTTTGAATTTTAGAAACACGTGACTAATTTTTTAATGTAAGTATGTCCCAACTACTTTATGGGCTATACTTATACTTTAAAAAGTGCTGGTTGTATATCTGCAATTCAAAGTTAGCTAGGCATCCTGTATTTTATTTGCAAAATCTGGCAACACGAGGCAAAGAGGATCTTTCTTCTGCCTGGGACTAAAGGTTTCACAGAGGAGTAAGGAAATTCTGTGGAGAAAATGGTCCCTGAATTTTGAAAAATCTTAATCATGATACCTGTGTTGAATATCCTTTCTATTGACTACCATAAGTAGACAGAATCAGAGTGGTTAATTTCCTGGCAGGAATGCCTGTGAGTAACCAGGAAGCTCTTCTTCCCAAAAAGTTTTCTTAATTGTGAAGCCACTGAGCATTTATTGGTTCATTCTGTCATAAAGCTTGAATAGTCACCAACCCTTTGTTTGCTTATTCATTAGTCCATAAATATTTATTAAACCTTTTTATGTACATGGCACAATAATAATCGTGATGAGGTAATTATTGTTATCTCTATTCTACAAATATGATCTGCCTAACATTAGCCATCTGGTAAGTTACAGAAACATTATATAAACCAATGTTCTGATTCTAGTAGAAATGCAACTTGTAATGGAAATGCAATCTAGTTGTAAAAAGGAGAGGAGAGCTTTATTTCTTTAATGACCATTATACTCCAGGAATAGTATATCTTGTATATCTTTCTTGTACAGGTCAAATTGAATTCTGACTGCAAACAATAAATACATGAAAGAAATACAGAATTGTTTCCATGAGATGAAAAAAGAAAAAAGTATTTTTGTAGTTCTGAAAAAAAAAAAGTATTTTTAGAACTCATATGAAAATGCAGTGGACCTACATTGCCTAAGCAGTTTTGAAAAAGAACAAAGTTGGAGGACTTACACTGCCAAACTTCATAACTAATTGTAAAGCTACAGCAATCAAATACATGGAGTATTTTCATAGAATGAGCCATATAGGTCAGTGTAGATACTGAAGTCTAAAAGTCAATCATACATTATTGATCCATTGATTTCTGGAAAGGGTGTAAGAGATGAAAGGACTTTTTCTCAACAATGGGATTAAGAATAGCCTTTTCAAGGATAGTGCTGAGGAAAAAAAATAGATACCTCCATACAAAAATAAAGCAAATAGTAACAAAAATAAAATGCTTAGATCCTTGAATTACATGTGCTACATACATGTTTTTATATTTAGGTTTTCTACAGCTTTAATGTAGAAAATTACTTCAAGACAATGAAAAAACCCAAATGACAGGTGCAACAGACAAGGCACCCAGAAAACTTTCTTACCCATTTCAGTCAATCACAGTTTTTCCTGACATTGTTTTATTTTTATTGTACTTCATTTTATGGAGACTATCCTACATATATAAATTTCTACTGGTGTTCCATTTACATTAGTGATAGTTTCCTTTAAACATAAATATACACATTTTAGAAAATCAATTTAAAGGAAAATATGAGACAGTATAGGTCAGTGCTCCTTAAATTTATAATTTTTTGTTTCACCTGGTAATCTTGTCTAATGCAGATTTTGAATGAGGAGTTCAGGGTGAAGTCAGAGATTCCTTACTTCTGGAAGCTTCCATGTGGTACCCTTGCTTTAAGCAATAGAAATGTATTTGGCACTGGGATAAGAGTGTGGGGAAATTGCCATAGGTTACAGAATTGGGTTTTCTTGAAAGGTGTAAAGAATTTGCTTTCCCATTTGTGTCAATAGATCCTTAAAAGTCCAAAAAGCAAATTTGAATCTAACAGCATTATTTTCTTATAAAAATAAGAGAATTTAAGAACTTGGTGGCTTCCTTAAGTGGTTTCTCTTCCGCTTATCCAAATATGTTGTCATAAGCAACCATCTGTAGAACTTTGGAATAATATGTACATCAATTTCCCTGGGTAGTTCAAAACATCCCAAAGGAGTTGGAAGATAGACAAAAAACAAGCCAAGCCACTTGCAAAGAACTTCCTACCAAACTACTAATCTAGTTCATCTTTGAACTGGTTATAACAATGTCCTGGTTATTCTTAGTTATTGAAATAAAATCTGTCACCTGTTCATCTTATATTTGTATGAAAGCTATAACATCATATTCTGAAAACTGTCCTTTGGCAAATATAATTTTATTTTCTAATTAGATGTTGATGCCTTGCAACACTTCGACCTCAGATGCCAGGTTTCCTTTTGGTAGAAATAGGAACACATTTTAGATAAGTGTTCTTTCAGCAAATATTTTTTTTCTCAACACCTGCTCATTTTAAAAACTGAGAATCCAGTAATGAACAAAATGTCAAAAATCCCTAACTTTGAGGAGTTTATAATCTAGTGGGGGAAGAGGCAGATACTAAACAAAATGTTTAAAAATTTTATAGTGTATTCATTGTGATAAGTGCTATCGAGAAAAATTAATCTGGAAAGGGGTTAACAGTTCACTTAGCTGACATCAGGGAGAATATCCAGAAAGATAAAACACTAGAAAGACAAAATGTGAATGAAAACGCAAAGGAAATCAGAGATTGAGCCATGAGATATCCTGGGAAGAGTGTTCCAAGTCAAGAGCGTGGAAAGTATAAAGGCCGTGGGGTTCAAGGAAAAGAAAGGAGGATGATATGGTTCTAGTGGAGTGAACAAGGGCGAAGAGTAAATGAACTGAAGTTGAGACTTTCCTTGCAGGTCACCACAGGACTTAATCTGTTGCTCTAACTCCAAGGATTTCTGACTTGAAATCTTGAAACATTTAGGAGAGTATCTTTCTACAATTAGACATTATTTCTCTCTGGTGGAGAAACATCCTGGTATAAATGCTCTGCACTTGAGGTCTGAGAAATACTGGTTCACAGAAATCAAGCTCTTTAGCATGACTTACAATGCTCTTTAGCTTAAATCTCTGTAAAAATAAAAGCTCCTCTCATTGTAAATGTACATCCTCCAGGTATAAGTACACATGCATCAGACTGTTTGCCAATGCCCCAAGTCCTTTCACCAGAAGCGAATGTTACATTTCTTGTAGTCAAGTCTGCTACAGGTTTGGAAACTTTTCTTGGGTTGTCTTTCTGTGTTGGCTCAATAGTGCACTTAATTTCAACTCAGACACCTACAATCACCAAGAGATACCTGAAGAAAACCCTGCAGAGTCTTACACTGGCAGTTAAATATACCTGCCCATATTTCTTTCTCTAACATTAACTACAAAAGCAATTTCTCTGAAAGGGCAGCTAGTATATTGCCGGGTGGCATTCGTATTAGCATAGCATGAGGTGTGGTGCTTTGTTTATAAATGTGTCTCCTATCTTATTACACTGCTTATCACTTTAGACCAGGTACCACCTCCTATCATCTTGATCTGTCTTGCTCTAGCCCAGTACTGTGTCTGGCACTTAGTAGGTGTTGACTAAATGTATGTTTTCTTTAACGAATAGATGTTTACCACAAAAAGTTCAAAGGTGTGACTTGGCAGCTTGTATTCTCTATTTGTGCATTTTATTTTCTTTCTGTTAAAAAGAGGCCCCCAAATACCAAATTTTCCATTTATTCCACAAGAATTAGCACGACCAGCTACATTTCTTACAACTTCGCTGTTTTGTCTTGTAGTTTATAATTTTTAAAAAATTACAAAATTTGTAAAAAATTACAAAAAAGTTTCTCACTGTTGCTGGAAAATTTACAACCGTATAATTTTACTCACACACTCTCTCCAGGGAGCACATTGCTGTTACCAGCATCAACTCAGCTGTTGGTTAGGTGTGGGGTGAGGGAGCAGGGTGGGGTGGAGGCATAATGCCCTCCATTGTCTGGCATGAAAAATTAGTCACATCCAGTGATTTACACAAGCACACACAGGAACCTAGAGGTCTTGATTTCCTGACTTGGGCTCACACATCTCCATTCCCTGTAGTTCTGCTTTGATTTTTATGTATAAAAAACATATGAAAGTAAACATTTTAATTGGCTTCTTTTTTCTTTTCTGAGTGTCTTCATGTTCCAAACAACTTGTCATCAAAATAATATATTTAATAACAATTTAGCCAAATAATAACACTATTGTTCTGAAAAAGGTGATTATTCTGACTGAGCTGGAGAAGCTGAAGGCATGAAATCAAATGATCCATCCAGTCTGCCCCATCCTCTCTTACAATTTCAAGACTCCAGACATGAGAACATCTCCAACTGAAATCTATACTGATTTCAACAAAAGCATCCATCCTGCTTTCAGAAGGTTGTCTCAGGATGTTTTCCCTGCACACTCATGTCCTTGTTCAGTCAGTCATGCTGGGTTCTGTTCTTTGGTGAACACATGGGTCAGAGGTTAAAGAAAACACCATGGTGTTGGAAGCTGCCTGGTTTACTTGAAGTCTTTTTTCTTTTACTTTATTTCTTGTTGATTCATTCATCAAACAGTTGCTCAATACCTGCTCTGTGTTGGAAACAGGAAAAGTGCCTGGACTTGGTCCTTTAGGATCCACTAACCAGTGGGTGGGTGCATGTATGATTACGCTTGAATTAAGATCCTAGGTACATTAATATACATTGAACGTTTTCAGAGCCCTGAGAAGCTCTGATGTCCATGGTGGTCCAAGGAAGGGATCAGGAGAAGGGCTGATATCTCAAGTTCAGTGTTTAGATGTGAGATATTCTTCCAGAAGGATAAGAGCATGAACATAGTGGAATGTGGTAGCATTGCCTGGGCGGAAAGTCCTCTTGAGATTATTAGTCATAAATTTAAACTGAGACAGAAGAGCCTGGCAGAAAGTCTTCCTCCAATAGCATTCAAATGCTTTGGAACAGATACAGAGTAGGTGGAAGGTTGGATCTTTCAAAAGCTTGGTTTTGCCATAAGTATAAAGAAGGCAGAAAAAAGGAAAGATGATGAGACTATATGTAAGGGCTGATTCTATTTATGAGATAAGAAAAAAAACTCCCAACCATCTTCAGAAAATTTTTCCCAAGTTGGCACTAATCTCATTTCTCTTTTTCTTTCTTTACTGAAGACACCATTTGGTTGCATACTTAAGTTTTCTCTATTAATACAGCTAGACAGTTATATGGTTTTGCCTACACCATTAGACTATAGTCTCTTGTAGGGCAGGGAACATACTTGATACCTCAAAATCATGCCAAAACCAGTCCGGGGCATGCAGCTTTGATGCTCAATTAATAATTAAGTTCCCTATGCATTTTATTTTCAGAAGAGGTACCAGGCAGGATACTACCACCATTTCTACTCCACTTGCTTTCTTGTTATTACCAATTTTGCAATGACTTGGGAATTTTGATTGAATGGTAGCATGATCTTGTTTCCTTACAGATCTGGTGATAGCTGACAGTGACTGAGCTCTGTCCTTGAGTGGGGGCTGTATACCTGCAAGTCTCTCTGAACTTGATCTTCCCAGCAATCTGAGGAGGGAGATACTTTTACTCTTCTCACTTTACAGATGAGGAAACTAAGGTTGGAGTTCATTAAGTTTTCCTCAGCTGGATAGGGGTGAGTGGAGGTCTCGTGCTCTCTCTGTGGGAACCCAAAACCCATCCTTCTGTATTTTGATAGTCTACTTGTCAGCCTTCCTTTCTTCATAGTTGTGAAAAAGCCAACAATAATGCTTATACAACTGTTTCTTGCACCAAGTGTTACTCATGACCTTTTTTAAAAGCTCTATTTCTGTTGTGTAAAATGGAAAGCTCCAGAGTCCAGTTTGTCCTATGATGTCAGTCTGGGTTTGTTGCCAAGGGTTTCTGAATGTGTGGACATGAAGGCTAGTACCCAGGTCTTCTCTAACTAGATTTGTAGGAATGAGAGCATGCTATCTTCGCATTTCCACAGAAGTCTGCTTCCTGTGATCTGTGGAGCTGTTGGTGAAGACAAGAGATGCTTCTACCTGGGACACAAACCTTGAAACAAGTGTCTGTTCCAGGGGTAGTTCCAACTGAAGGATGACATGAGTTTTCTAAACTATTCTCTCTTTTAATTTTGTTTGGCAAGCAAATATATGTATATTATATGGATGTATGTATGTATCAGTTTGCTCTTTATTAACTTGGAGCAGAAATTCCCTCAAGGTTCAGGGTGTTTTCAACCTTCATAGTCTTCCTCCACAACTTCTGTTTCTGTTTGTGTGTGCTTACAGAAGTTGCATTAAATGATATCCTGTTTTGTCCAGTGCTACAGGAAAAGCATAGTCTAAGCCATCCCGTGAAGCTGCTCTATTCTCTTTGAAGGTCACAGAATTTCAAGTTACATTAGGAAGATCTGTACTTTAAGTTACACCAGAGACTGGGTTCTCCAAATCTCTGAAGTCTCCGGAGGAGATGCCACAGCAGTGTTTGCATGAGCTAGACTGGCTCACAGCCCTGCCATGGCAGAGTGAGTGATATGAGCTAAATGAAATCCCAGCTTCAGAGAAAACAAGATGCATGCCTCATTTTCCCTTGGTGTGGCTTGGCTCGCTCTTGCATGTTCATCAGCTTGTAGAATGCATCTCCTGGGAGCCACAACCCAAACCTTATCAGTGGAGCCCATCTATGTAGGCAGCTCACGACATCTGAGCTGAGGTGGACTTGCTGCGAGATTGTGCCTGGTTCTGTGGTTATCATTAGAAAGGAAGAGATCTCTTTGGGGTGACTTGTGAAAGGTCAGGCAACAATCTGATTTGATTGGCATTGGCAGGCAGAACTTTGGCTCTGTAAGGTAGATGGGGGTGGATCTTTGTGTTACTAGGACATCCTTCTCCTCTCCTTGCACCCAGCCCCCAGGATTGTGAGAATGTGTGAAGCACAAGACTCGTTGTATGTCTCCCAATTCGGTGGCATGCTAGTGAGATGCTGTGCTTGTACATTAATGTGTATTTCTTACAGGTGACCTTTAACAAAATCGTTTCTTATTACATCTGGAGAAGAAGAAATAGAAGGCACCAAAGGCACTATCTTCTTACAAGGCAATCAGGAGCAAACCTGAATCATTGGTAGGGAGGGTTACTAAGCAACCACTGGCTTGGCTAGGATGGTGAAAGTACTTCAAATGAAAACTCCTAGGCCTGGGGAGAGAGCACATTAAATCCCACTTAAAAGATGGCTCGTCACTGTATTTTTGCTTCTTTATCACTACTGGTAAACATACCTGAAGACTGCATCCTCATCAAATGCTAAAAGAAACTGGATGATATTTCCAGTGAAAGCTAAATAGTTTATGCAAAAAGGCAAAATCAGAAGCTCTAAGTGAATAGTTCTTCATGGAGGATAACTGAATAAACTGATTTGTGCTTGTGTGCTGTTTTACTAAAGGCCCATCTTCTCAAAGGAACAAATGACGGTATTTATTGCCTGTTAGGAGGTGAGAGCAACATCTTGCCAGGCATGCTCCACTGCCAGTAGGACACCCCAACAGCTAGTCCTTATTCATGCTGTGGGGGATGAAGGACTGTCAGACCTGCTGGGATTTGAACATTTGAACCTTGCTTTTGTGAACTGTAGAGGGGTTTGCAACCTATTTGTTTCAACTGTGTCCTCTCTTCTTAGCCTCTTATTCCCATGACAAGACCCTGTAGGCTGGGTATAGAAATTTAAAAAAATGAAGAACTCTGACCCAAGAGAAAATTGACTACAAAATGTGCCAAGAGATTTACCCTCCTTGGAAAATGTGTGTGGGGTCCTGAAACTGCTGACACTCCCTTGGACAGTGAGTGTAAACACCCAGGCTTATGGACTTGCGAGGAGAGCAGTGGTTTCACAGTTAATGCTGACTTCTCCACAGTGCCTGAAGGACACCTGAGACGCCACAGGGGCTTTTCAGGGCCATGGCCCTACACAGTGAGCTTGTGTTTGTCCTGTCACAGTTGCTAAATTCAAATTTACAACCCAGTCAAATATTTGCTGATGGGGCAACTGAATGGAATTTTAGAAATCAGGGCCGTTAAAGACTGTGTGAATGCTTCACCTAACTTCAGTGCTGGGGGTTAACTGCCACATTCTCAAATGCAAGGCAAGTGGAGAAAGATTGTCTTGGATACAGTTTTCCCTCCAAACATATTGCATCCAGGAAGGACTTGCAGGAGCTTATTATAGGTTGTATTTACAGATGTTAGTGTTCAGACTTTTTTCCTGAGCTGCCTTGATTTCTTCCCTTTAGGAAGAGAACACACTTTTCAGATTAATAAATAAATTGATGCTGCGTTGGTCTTAAGCGCTTATGAGGGACTGGGAAAAGTCACTTGTTCGGTCTTGCATCTCTGACTTTCATATGGTCACTTTTAGATGGTCAGCTCTTCAGAGCTGCATACCTTGGCCTGAGGTTCCCTCAGGCATCTGGGCTGTTTAGGGGGGTAGTTAGCTGGGAGGACAGACCCTGAGGAGTGTCACCTTATTACACAAACCATCTGTGTGCCAGTTGAGCCTAAATCAGAGATTCTAGTCCCCAACTACTGCAGAAATGCTGACTTGGGCTCAGTTGCCATCTTTCTATCTCACAAAGGCATTTCTGCCACTGTGGATGTTGGAGTGATGACACATCTCAGGATACTTGGGGTGGCTGTGGGACCTGATGGCCAGGTGCAACCCTCATCCAGGACTTGGGGATGAACAGGCCCAGCATAGCCTAGGATCAAATTCCATCCCCTGACTTCCCAGTGCCGTAGTGGGTACAGCACTGCAGACTGAATCTACCTCTGATATGCTGAGTGAGCAGGCTGCTGAGAAGGGGGCAGAACTGAGTACTCATTTGGGGGGCAAGGCGACTTATTTTCTTTGTTAGTGCAGCTGCAGACAGCAGTCATCCCATAACTAGATAGGGGTAGGCCTTTGCCTTTTGTTGCTGGAGTAGGAGGCCCTGACCTCAAAAGCACAGGCCTCTGCCACCCCCTGCCACCCCAGCAGTGGTAGGACATGGCAGACTTTGCCCCAGGGTGTTTGTTGCATGTCAGAGATGGAGTTGGCCTTCCTGTCAGCTCCTGTAGCTATAGCTCCACCTCATACCATCAGTAGGTTACCTGACCTTCTTCCTTTCCTCTGCCCTGCTAGTTCTCCCTCACCCTTTACCTTGTTGGTTAGTCTAATGTATTTTTTTTCTTTTTTGCTACACTAAAGATACCTTTGTTTGCATTTGTTGCAATGGATGGCTGAGTAGAGAGATTCTAACTCAGTTCTATTTTTAGATCTCTTGCCTGGTAACACAGAGAGCTGGTTAGTGCTTATTGAGCTTCAAGCTGGGATGTGATGGATCAATGATTCTGGGAATGCTGATAGCAGGAGGGGAAAGAAAGAACACTTACTGAATTCCCACTCTGGACCAGTTGTTATGTAGTTTGATTTTCTTAAAATTTCCTCAAACTATTTTGTGAGATACAAAACGTTGGCTCCATTTCATGGATGAGGAAACCGAGGTCCTGACTGGTTACATCATTTGCCTGTGGTCATACAGCCAGTGAACAGCTAAGTCAGGATTTGAATTGACTCTGCTTCATTTAATTTCTCTGCCATCTCCACTGCCTTATACTGGAACTGGGAGGTGAAAACTCATTTGATTTGGTGGGAAAGTTTTTTGTTTTTTTTTTTTGTTTTTTTTTTGGCAAAACTCCTTCTCCCAACAGAGAATATTTGCTGCTGGGAGACTGCCTAGCACTCAGCCGCCTTTCACTGGGGGAAGTTCTCTCCTGTACCACAACCAGGGTGGGGACATGATGGGGAAATGATGTGTTTGGGACTTTGTGGACTTCCTGCGTCTCTGCAGAACCGACATCAGATCCCTGTGGCTGGTCCTTGACTATGTACTCAACTCCCCAGACAAACTCTCCTCTGGTCTTCTTTCCAACAATCTTCCAATAAACTCCTTTCCTGATGAGCTTAGCTCGGTGAGCTAAATTGTTGCTTTCAAACAAAGAACACTGACAGCCCATCTTTCCAGAGATGATGGCAAACCTGCAGGAAATAGAATGGAGGCTCCAACCTCATCACCGGAAGACCTCTTCTTCTTTTTTTTGAAACTAGGTCTCACTATTTTTGCCTGTGGAACCGCAGGCTCTCATTGCCCGGGGTACCACAGACTCAAGCAATCCCCAGCCTCAGCTTCCCAGGTAGCTGGGATTACAGGCGCGCGCCACCACGCCCAGCTATTTTTTTGGAACTAGGTCTCGCTACCAGCCCCAGGCGGGACTCGAACCGCGATCCTTAGCCCTGGCCGCTTCATAGGCTGAAGTTTACAGGCATGAGCTACCGTGCCCGGCCTGGAAGACCTCTTTTTTGTCTCTTCCCAAAACTGACTTTCTCCAGGACATTTTTTGTCTTCACTAGGGAGTGTGTGCTTCCAAATTCTATTCATTTTCCATCAAGATTGCTTCTAGAAAAGATTCTGAAATATATTTACTTAAGGTAAAAAGGCTGATAAACCCTTTAAATAGACCTCCTCCCCAGGGGACTTGACAGTTTAGCAGACTAGTAAACAAAGCCTAAGGCAGAGGCCTGAGGAGCATCTGAGAAACTGGCCCCTGGGGAGACTTAGCAAGGGTTGTCTTGGAAAAAAGTTGCCTTCCAGGGCTTCCATGGATGTGACCTAATGGGTCCATGCTGGGTTCTCTGGAGCTGTAGGGAACCAGCAAATGAGACTTTTGCTGACAAAGATTATTTTGCTTCTGAGAAAAAGCTCAGCCATACTGTGGTGGAGTGTTTCAGAGAAGTGGGAGTGACGGGGTTCTCTGTCTCCACTCAGGCAAGCTTTCCCTCCTTTAGGGATTACGTCATGGTGCCCTGATGATAAATTCTGTCTGTGAAATCCCAAAAGAGGTCCTAAAAATGTACAGGAGGGACAGAGAAGCAAATTCTGAGTGAAGCTGGGTCCCTCTGAAGCAAGTGCCCCTTTTTCCATTCAGTGAGAGGCCTTGGAAGACATTAGAAAGGAAACAGAGGGCACACATCTTCTCTTCTCTTGATGATACTGTTATTAAAAGACACAGCTACTGAAAGGATCAATCATCACCTAGTCAACCCCTTTCAACCCTCACTGCCTTTTTTCAACATCTCCCTTCTTCTATGCCAAAAACTTCAAACAAAACTTGCAGAACTCAGAATGTTCTTGGTATTCTCTTTCAGCCTTTGCTCAAGGTGTTCAATTTCTCAAGGATGGCCCTACAATTCTGTTCCTAATTCCTATGTGTGGGTTTCTTTCCCAAGCATCCAGGTCAATCTCTGGCACCAGATGGTGGTCTACAATGCAACTCAATTCATAGAGATGGTATGACCACACAGGTTAAGACTTGGTCTCACCAAAAGTCTCCCCCACCCCACTTCAGATGCCAACTGCAAGGCCAGGCAGTCACCTTGTATCTAATACTGCAAATAGGTTCCAATAACTCCTTCCTTGGGTTTGGTTAACTTCCTAGAGCAGCTCATGAAACTCAGAGACATTTTACAAGTTAGATTGCCCGTTTACTATAAGATATAAGACAGTGTCAGGTAGAAGAGACATTTAGACTAAGGTGTGTGGGAAGGGGTGAGGAGCTGGCATGCTTTCTGCTCACTGTCCATATACCTCCAAATGTTCAATGAGAAACACTCTGAACATCAAGTCCATTGGGATATTTTTAAAGCTACCTTTGTAGGCATGATTGATTAATCATTGGCCATTGATTGAATTCAATCTTTACCTCTTGGGAGGTACACCTACAGGATAGGACCAAAAGTTCCAACCCTCCAATTCTGTGGCTGGTTTTCCTGGCAACCAGTACCTAAGCTTACAGTACAGTGGCTTCCCTCCACCAAACTGCCTCATTATCATAATAAAAGACACTGGAGCCTCTCAACACTTAAGTCAACTCTTAGGATTTTAAGAGCTCAATTCCAGGATGAGAATGAAGACCAAATAAATATATTTCTTTTTATAGGTAACAATATCAGAGTCCCCCTCTGCTCTCTAGGGGGTAAATATCTTGTCTATATTTCAAGGGTTGCCCCCTCCCCTTCTCAGCCTCACCAGCTCTGTTCAGTCTCCCCTAGCCCCTTGAGTTTATGAAACTCTTCTCTTAGCCTCCAGATCATCACGATTCAGTGTGGCCACTACCTATCAGCCTCCTTTCTTTCTGAATACTGATTCAAAATACTCAGGCCCCTACCCAGATCTGTTTTTTAATCAGATCCTGTGTTTTAATAAGATCCCCAGAGGATTCTTGTATACATTAGTTGTTAAGAAGCTTCAGTGTAAGCCACTGGGGGCTTTCCTTTTTCTGTGCTGGAGAAGAGGACTCATCACTAGTGAAGGATGCATGCAGCACAGGACCCCTTTTTTTTTCTTGAGTATAGGTCTCGCTATGTTGCCCAGGGTAGTCCCTATTTCATGGACTCAAGCGATCCCCAACCTTAGCCTCCCAGGTAGCTGGGATAACAGGTGCGAGCCACTGCGACCATCTGCTTTTTTAAGACCAGGTCTCGCTGTGATGCCTGGTGTAGTCTTGAACCAGCAAACAAGCGATCCCAGGCCTCTTGCCTCCTAGTGCTTGGATTACAGGTGGTTGCCTCCACACCCGGTAGCACAGGACCTTCTGAACCCATGTCATGGTCCAGTGGTTTAACCTCTTACCATTGATGAACTGAGAAAATGTCTTGTAGAGAATGCATTAGTTAGATCATTTTGTCAGTAATTTGAGAAGAGTGAAGGAAGCTGTAATTATAAGGAGTAATTTTGCTCAGTGATTTTGAACAAAACTCTCAGGGTAATATTCAGAGGTATTGATCTCACATTAAATAATCACAATTCAATCTCATTCTAAAGTCCAAAAAATTCTTGGAGACTATGAGAACATTTATCCATCAGGAAAGGTTCACTAACATTGAAATAATGCAACTGAAAGTCAAGAACTTCAAATTTCAGCAATCTCTGGACACTCAAGAAATTGAGTCACCTTGAACAAGGAATTGCAAAACTGGTACTAGACATTAAAATTTAAACTCCTCCAATTAGCACATATACTTTACTTATCCAAATTTCACTTTCATTGGAGGAGAGAATTCATCCTCCTCTTGTAATTGTCAATATCTGCGTGCTAGTGACAGGTTCAAGTAGAAATCCTGACTCCCTGTCACTGTCCCCTATACTGTGACCTTCATCCTTGTGAGCTTTACCCACGACCCCCAGCAAGTGGTTCCTGAACTGTTTGGTCTACTTGACAGTAAAGAATATGCTATAGAAAATTTGGTCCACCTGCCTAAAATAATTCTTTCCAGCTTAGATTTCAAGATGTGTGCCATCATCAGCTGCTTGCAAAGAGTTCTGGGAAGCTACAACTTCAGGGCTTGGCAGCTGTACTGACCCTGTTCTGAGTTTTACTCCAAAGAGCAGAGGGGAGCCCTGAGTGAACTTGTGAATGTCTACATATTTGCAGAGACAATGATGCAATCAGGCAGGTAGAATTCTACTGCATGTACTGGAATCCCCAAGGAACTCACCTAAGTTATGAGTCATTGCTCTTTACTTAGAAAAACAGTTCTGCCAGAGGGCATGAGCAGGTAGATTGAAGAATAGATACTGGGCAGCTGTTTTGCTTCTTGAATTGCATCTGTTTTATAATAAGTACTGTTTTATCATCATGATTTTATAGCATTTTATGCTTTCCAGACCTCTTTCAGCTGTTATCTCATTTCATCTTCCTTAATGGTCCTGCAAAATAAACAATTATCATCTCTGCTTGATATATGAAGAAATAAACTTCAAATTCATCTGATGCAATGTTTAGAGAACTTGAGTAATGAGTACCTTTAAAGAATTCTTGCAGACGATGAATGTTGACTTAAATTATTTTTCAGTTATATAAAAATGTACTGCTATTCTGCATGCTTATATTCGTTACAAAATCAGTAGAAAAATGCACTCATTAAATACAAATACAAACAAGACAAAAATGTCAATAGCACTTAAGTTATCCTTAGTTTCATATGTTAAGTAGTATTGTACTGAAACTAAATTGCCAATATTGGGCTTCCAAATGAACCCAAGAGCTACATTTTTAAATACCACATTTGTCAGCATGATTCCTTTTATTTATGAATATTATTGTGTTTAACATGTTTATTACACAGGGTGTTTGCCATTATCCTCCCATTTTAACCTGATCTCATTTTGAACTATGGATCTATGATTGCAAATGACCAACCTATCAAAAGATGCAAACCAAAATGCATCTTCAAAGTTTAAAACATTAATATTAAATGAAAAGTCCTTGTTGCATTTTTTTCTCTAGTGCTACTGACATTGGGGGTCACTACAAGCAAAAGCATGATTGAATGAAAATGTCCACTGACAGAATCATGTTTTCCTGAACAATGTCTCTTGGGAACACCTCCATCCTCTCACAGTCCTTCTTCATTATTCTATCTTAGCTAGACCTTCTGACTCCACCACTGTTCAGTATTTACTAAGATCTGTTCATCCCACATGACAAATCTGAACACTTCCTCTTCTGGTCAGGCCTTGTTGTTCCTCTAAGACCCTTTCACAGGATCCTTCTGATTCACACTATGTAGGGGGTACAGATTAGCAGTTGCGCCTTGCATTCCCACACTGGGTGGAAAATTTTTAAGCCAGGTAACTTTCACTATCATTGTGGTTCCTAAGATGAGTGAAATACCCTCATTTCAAGGAAATCCAAAGTGAGGAACCTTCACAAGTCATCTATTTGAACTTCACAAAAGGCAGAACTCTCTCTGCATTGCTTGTTTTGTGACATAATGGAAGCTTCTCAGCACGATTGGTTGACACTGAACTTTAGATGTTCAAAGCTTGAGCAGATTCAGTACTCCTCTAATCCAAATCATCAAATCCAAATCCCTTGCTTTATAGAAGAGAAGAACGAGTTCAGAGAAATTAAATGACTTGCCCAGGGAAAGGTCACACAACTAAATATTTGCCGCCACGTAATTAACTCTGAGCCCAGTGTACTTGGCTATATTGGACAGCCGTCCTGACTTCTACTCTTCATTGATCTCTGGAAAAGCGATTTGAAAGCAGTCTGCTCAGATCTTAAAGAGGATTGATTCAATAGCTCATCAGAAGTTCTTGAAAATTGATTTATACTGCCTGCTCTGGTCCAATTTTTAATTTTCTTAACCAAGTTTACCTGCATTATCACAAAAATGCAGTCTCAGGCATATTTAACAGACATAGGGTTAATTCAGGACAGAACAGTAGTGCGTCTGGCATACAATGGACACTATAAAAATCTTAATTGTTTGAAGTAACATCCTCATTCTAAATTTCATGACATATAAATACAGACACTGATAAAATGAACCAAGGGGCTTCCAAACACAAATTGCCGATGGCAAGAGAACAAAGATGATAGTTATGGCAAGAGTCTAGAATGAACAGTGAGATGGTCTTCCCATCTTCCCACTCATACATGAGATCAGAGTTGGCAAACTGTGTGCGGGTCTTGGGGGTAATCCTGGACTTCTTGTTAAACACAGCTGTTGCATTTGTTTACAAATTGGTTGGTTTTGTGTTGGTTGAGTTGAAGGGTTATTTCAAAGACCATTTAGTTTTCAAAACCTAAAGTAGTTATTATATAACCTTTTCCAGGAAATAACTTTTGGCTCCTTGAACTCTATGTGTTTTTTTCACCTGTTTTTTTCATTCCGATGTGATCACTAGACATACTTCTGGAATTTTATCAGAATTTTTAAATGTTCTGTTTTTATGTCTATGGTAAATCTGGAGGAGAAAATGAGCATAAGTTTTCTCTGTTTCATCTGAATGGTACCCTGACAACCTTGTGATAATGCCTGTATTGGTGTTTCTGCATTTAGATTTAGCTTATGGTCGTTAGAAACATGAGAAGGTGGAAAGACCTCACAGTAGGTCAGACAAAAAACCCTTTAGGAGCATCAGGAACTGTATTAATTGCTAGGTCATGGCATAGAGGTGTTGGCCCACAAGTCAGGTAAACTCAAAACCAGAGAAAAGTACATAGACTTTCCTTAGCCTCAAGAGATTCATCCTGGCATAGTCAAACCCACCATTCCCTGCTTCAGGATAAGGATGTAGTTATTTTTGCTACATGGAGCCATGAGAAGGGGTCCACAGTTAACTTTGCATGGGGTACACATTTCTTATTTACTTCACCAATTAATGTTCCAGTGTTCACCATGTGGTCAGTGGGTTTCCAAGGAACTGAACTCCTGCCAGGGGAAAGCAGTGTTGTTCCATCTGGATGGAGTGATTGTGCTACTTCTCTCCAGACTGAGACTGTGCCTCTCACAGGAAGCATGAAGTTGTGCTTCATCATCCGTTTCAAAGGGTGTCCTTGAATGGTTTATGTGTCCTTGAGGGTCTATATCTTTACAATCAAACTCATGGAGAAAGACAGGAAGATAAAAGCAGACAGGCTTTTAAATGTGCGTGGCCTATGAAAAATAAGACTGATTGGTTCAAGGAGGATCTTTCAAAGCATGAAAACAGAACTTGACTTATAAAGCTTGAAACCAATGGCAAGGCAATCAAAATACTGATTTCCCCAGAGTACAAAGACTTTTGTGATAATTCAAACCAAGTAACTCCTTAGAGGAACTCAATTTCAGTCTTGACTAGTTAACATATAAAGTTTACACTTGCAAACTGGACTAATCCTTTTGGAAAGAATTTTATGGCAGGTGGCATGAAGACAATTTATATTCCTAAACACAGTAATTCTTCTTGTAGGAATTTTTCTTAAGGAAATAATTTGCAGAAGCCAAAGAATATGTTAAAAATGTTCACTGCTGCATTATTTTTAAGATAAAATAATAAGGTAGCAATTTCTATTAAAAAAAATCAATGTTAGTAATAATGCTTAGTGAGTTATGTTATCTCTATATCTAAACTATTAAAGTTAATAATTACAAAATGCATGTAGAAATATGGAGAAAGGTACTCTAATTTCAGAAAAATAGTGATCACTATAATTGTGGATATATAATATTACCTGTAAGAGGTAATAGCAAAGAATGCAACTAGGTTAATTATGCAGTATTATATATGAGTGGCATCTTAAATATTTTCTGTAATGATATTTTTTTCCAAAAGAGAAAGTCATAATTAAAAAGTCTAAAGTTCAGATAAGGATAAATATTGAAGAAATACTATATTTTAATTTGAACATGGATTTGATATATTAGGAGAAAATGGGATCTCATAAGGAGATCCTTATGTTTTTCAGAACATCATTAGGATCTGGAAAGAATACAGATACCTCGCTTGCTTTGGAGAGCAAATGTGCACTGGGCCCTTTCTGGATGGAAATGTCCTTTAGTCTTCTGACAGCCTTTGTGATGAGCACTATTATTTCCATTTTTCAGATGAGGTAATAGGCATAAAGAGGAGAGGTAATTTGCCCAGGATCACACAGAAAATCAACAGCAGATCTGGGATTTGAACCAAGTCTGACTCCAGGACCATTGTAGTTGTTGTGTTGGATGCCAGTGACCAGCTCTCAAACCAGAAAACTCCTGGAATGAATAGGTGCTTGATTGTGACAGGCTCCTGAATTTGGATTCTGTTTTTTTTTTTGCATCTGCCAGAGTACTTTTGATGAAAAGGAAATAGACTCTGACCCTTTCTGACACAGAAGCTCATTATCTTATGTGATAATAAGAGGGGGGCTGAATCTGGGCTCAGTGGTGCAGTTCAGGGTCCTTGCTATTTTTGCCCCTTGCTCTTCTGTTATCCTTGGAGTGATCTTTGCCAGAGAAAGGGTGCAGTTCCTCTGCCTGGGATCTTAGGAGATGGAAGCATTCTCCAGGAAACTTCCTGCAGAAATGTGTCTCAGGAACATTCCTGAAATAGTTCCTGGCTGAAGGCCTAGGTTGTCTGACTGCTTTGCACTCATGTTGGTGGGAGGCTGTTAGGCAGTCCACCACACTGTTGGTTGCACTCTTCTCTTACTCATCAAACTGATTTTCGTCTTCATTTTTTCTTCTATAAAACAGAATCTGAAGGATTCAATGGGATGAAGGCTGAGTCAGTTGGTGGGGGATGTTCCATGTTAGGAGGGTGAGTTGTGGGAGGAAGCAGGAAGCGTATCAGTTTTATAAGCTTGAACTGCAGGAGGTGCAATCTTAGTTGCTTAACTATTTTCTTTACCACCCTTTCTGCAGCAGTGGTAGAATCACAGTTTTGTTAAAAATGAAGTGCTAATAGTCCTAAAAATTTTTTAAATATCCCTTTCTCCCTTTTTAAAAACTTCTTGAGGTATCATTGACAGAAAAAGGTGCGTATTTTTAAGGCGTGCATCTTCATACATATCTACATAGTGAAACAATCACTTAATCAACATTATTTATCACCCCTGCACAGTTACTGCTTGCATGTGTGTGTGATTTGAGAAGATTTCATTTAAGGACTATCCTCTTAGTAAATGGTAGTATTTGATGTGGTGTTACTGTCATCACACACTGTCAGATCACCACAGCTTATGCACCCTCTATAACTGTATTTTCTTCCCTCTTTTTGTCCTAAGTTTTCATCTCATGTCTCTATTGAAATTATGTAGTTGGTAGGAAAAATGCGTAAGTCTAGAGTTTTAAGATTTTATGAAGTACCATTATTTAAAAAGTGCAAATTAGATTTTATAAACCATTCACTGTTTTCAAGATCCAAGCCACTTGTGGCAATTCTTGCTGCTCCCTGCTTCCTCCAGTCTTTGTTACTGGTGTTTTTCTCAGGTATTTTTCACTTAATCCTTTAACACCTGGATTTTGTTCCCTGCATAGCAATAACAAAGTGTTCACACAAAATGTATGCTCCTCAACACTTATTGCTCTACTCTCCTTGGTTGTCCTTTCCTGCAAAACCAGAATACCTTCATGTTCCCAGTTGAATGTTCCAGAATGACTGATTTCCTGGAGGAACATCAGGCCCAGGTTCTGACTGCTTCACAGTAGCCTGAGCTCCTTCCTGAGTCTGTCTGCCTCTCCCTCAGCATGGGTGCCTGGGTATGTGACACATAGAAGACCCCTGAAGGTCAGCACAGGAACTCTGAAAAACAAGAAAAAGAAAACTGCATTGTGGCATTTGCTAGCATGAATACTTATCTGCTCCTTCCTTCTTTTTGTCCTTCCTTCCTCTATGCCTCTCTGTCTCAAGTGTCCTGTGGATGGAACCCTGAATGTAACCAAAAGTTCCATCAAATCAATCAGTGGGTCATAGGAATCATTGGCACATTTCCATAGTTTCTTTAGCTGAGTGATTAAGAATATGTCCTATTCTGAAGTCCAACTACTGGTGTATTTATCTGAGTCAAGGGACACAGAGATTTTGGCATCTCTAGATGAATGCCATAGGAAGTACTATGAGGTTGACTTCATAGCTAGTTTCTACCCATTTCTCCAGGCTTTACTCATTTATTGCAACCTTAAAAAATTCCTGCATTAAAACCTATAAAATATCTGTGAGTTAGAGGGACTAGAGTTCAACCTATAAGAATGTAACTGAAGAGTAATAAATCTTTGTGTGTATATTTATTATAAAATGACAACATAATATTTAATGTTTTAAAAGGAAAATATTAGAATTCTTTCACTGAAACACAATGTCTTTCTGGTGTTTCTAGGTAACATGGGAAATGCCTACATTTTCAAATAGTTGTAACCATAATACAGGTATAATTATGAATGGTAGTATCCTGTTGACTTTCTTGAATTTGACATTTTTAAATTTCAATTATTTGCCTGGGACTCAAAGATTACAGTAAGCTATAATTTTTCTGGAGTATGATTTTGAAAAGACTAGGGTGAGCTTGTGTACAAGAAGGGGAAAATCCAGTGAACAAACCCAGCGCACCATTTCTGGGAGCATCCCTTTTACTTTTATGTAAGGAGTTTGCTAGGAATTCACAAGAACTGACAAAAATATTGTTTCTTTACACATTTGGGTGGTTTTGGGTAGATATTAATAATATGACATAATGCAACATATAATGTTATTGACAAAATTAATTTTATGGTTTTATAATTGTGTCCTAAGTTCATAGATGCATTAGTTCTTAAGACTTTTTAATAAAAAAATTCTTAATTATTACATTTTAAAGGGGGAAGTTGTATACTGCAGTGGATTTTAGTTATGGGGCAATTTGCCTAGATATTAGACTGTATTCCTCATGAATGGCAGTAGTGTATGCTGTATTCTATCTTTTCACCTGACAATTATATTTTCTTGTGGTGTTAAATACTCCCTCATAAAGATCATGGTATATGATTACATAACATCCTATGAGGTATTGTCTGATTGCTTACCAAACCTTTTTTTTCCTATCACTCCACATTTAGGTTTTTTTCAATTTTGCATTATTAAAGATAATGTTGCAACTCTAAACTTTGTCTACTTTTTAAATTCTTAGGATAAATTCATGGAGATAGTAAAAGGAGATGGATATTTTTATGACTTGATACACATCATTATATTGCTTTCCAAAAAGATTTGCATAATTTTATAATACAATCATTTTGGCAATGCCAACTAAGTGATGCAAATACATATTTTCTAAACTTAAGTGGGTATAAAATGATCCAGTGTTATTTTACTTTTCAAGCTTTAATTTGTGCTCAGGTTGAAGATATATATATATATATATATATACTTTTAGGATCCAGTGTTTCTTTTTAAGTGATATATATGGTCTTGAGTTATCTTAGAGATCATTCTAGAGACATAGAGAAAATGAATACCAAACTGTCTTGTATAAGCTCTATGACCTTCAGCTAACTACCGAACCTTCCAGGTCTCTGTTTACTTACCTGTAAAGTGGGTTTAATAACGAGTCTCTCATAGAGCTATTAAGACGATTAATCAGACTAGCACATAGGAAAAAGTACTGAGCACAAACATTTCCTGAATGCTTAGTGAAATATAGTTTTGGCCTCTTGGTTTGCTCTTTATACCAGCCTGAACCAATGACTCTCAAGCTAAACCCTCCTGGCTTCTCAGTGGCTTGTGGAACTTTCTCCTGTCATTCTACCAAGCTACACTTCACAGGAAAGTTTCAACAGTGGATGTATCTTTCTCTTTCAGAATTCTACCCATACTTCCCTGCAAACAGTTCATCCCTTTGTCCCCACCAACTTCATCTAGCAAACTTCTAATCTTCCTTCAAAGCATCTCCAGACATTCTGCTGGTGCTTCCATCTTTTTTCCTACTCCTCTTCCTCCCCTAGACCTTGGTACCTGGATCCATACAGCATTCATCACACTATATTGTTGATTGGCTTGTAATTTTCTCATAAGCCCCATGTGAGTAAAATTCATGTTTTCATTGATTCTGTAGCCTCACTTATAGCATAGTGCTTGGCATGCGGGATGTGCTGGACAAATATTTGCTGAATCATTTATCAGTTCCTACATTACTCAGCAGATGTGGATCCAAATATCTCTAAAAGGAAAGAAAAATCACTTTCACAGTACAAATATTTGCCATGACTGGGACTGGCTGCATTTAGGACTGTTTTGTGGGGGGAGGGTGTTTCAACTTTTGAGAGATCTCTAGGTGGGTAAATTATGGAATTACAAAATATATATGTACTCTCACTAACCTGCAATCACCAGTCAGTATTTTGAATGATTTCCTAAAACCTCAAAGTCAGAGAATTGCTGTATGTATTGTGTTCAATGTGTATGATACATACTGTGAAGCAAGCCCCAAAGAGAAATCCTCAAATTATACTGGGCAGTGGCTGTATTGGAGGAAGTGATTAATCTCTCAAGATGAGTACTTAGAAAGTGACAACATCTATTTGGATGATTAAGTTCTGATCTAATTGTCTGAAAAATAAAAATAGGTATATGTTTTGGCATCCTTTTAAAGTACTAAGGAGTAAATACTAAAGGGTGGAGATGGAGTCCAGTCTGGGAAAACTTGAAATCAATAAAACTTGAGCTAGATCTTGTAAGAAATGGGTAAGTTAGGGAGAGTTTTAGTAAGCAGAAGAACAGAAGTCAGATAAGACATGTGGAAATCATGGGGGACAGTTCTGGACAAGCTGGGGGATTAAAGAAGTGGGGTGGAACTAGCAGCTCATAAAGGGGCTGCGTGACTTTCAGAAGACTCCTAGGCAGCCCAGCAAGGGAGAGCCAGAGGCTTACTGTCTCAACTTCCCAGAAGTAAAGCCTAAGGAAGAGTTTGGATGCATGTGGTCAACTGAAGTGATGTTTTTAGGAAAAACATGCAGGGGGTGAAGAAAACAGGGTAGGCAAAGGCACAAGCTGAATGAAGAATAGGTAGACATCTCTGGTAGACATTAGTGTCAGGCTGCTAATAGGGTACACCATTCATGAAGCATACACAGATGTCTCCTCAGTATGGCAGAGTCATTTTTCCCCATCAGATTTCTTAATGTTTTAACCAGATTTCTTCTGTGGTCCCTTTCACTCATCAATGTGTGAGTCTTGTCTCACTAGTCTGTCCTCCCAGGCTTGGGAGTCTTGCCTCATTTGCCTTTGCATTATCCTGAGCCCAGAATGGTAGCTCGTACCTAAGTGTCCAGAGTGTGAGCCCTCCCTCAAACTGGGGAAGAACTTCAGATACAGCACATTTTCTTTTCTGCTAAGTTATTCTGAAAAATTCTTTGTAATCCCCATCTCTACCCCTTCAAACATCAATACAATTTAAAAAAAGTATACTTTTGCTTGAATGTTATTAGTATGAACAGTGAAGTAGTAAAATCACAATAACTCTGGAATTGGCATTTTGGGTGTTTTGGAGAATGCTTTCAGATTTGCTTGGAGCTACCCTGTGGCCAAGCTCACAGATGGAAGTTAGGCCTCTGAATTGAGTACCCAAGAGATATATTTGACATGCCCATGAACACATATGTCTGCCATACGGTGGCCTGCAGCCAGCCTACAATTGGGAACCGGCTGTCTGGATTCTCTTTTGAGAAGTCCCTACAGGAAGGCCTGCCAGTAGAACAGAGTGGGAAGATGCCATGGAAATTGCTCCATTGAACCTCCTTTCTTTTGTCTTCCAAAATGCCTGGCGCTACCCCTGTGCTGGCACACTGAAGGAGAGAACCAATGGGGATGAGAAGGGGGCAGGGAGAGGGTGGGAGGGCTTCTCAAGGCCTCACAGGTCAATTACAGCTAACTGCATGCTTCAGCTTGCTGGGTGTTTGGACTAAGGGTGGGGAGCAGGGAGGTTAGAAAAGAGCCTTTATTCTGGCAGAAGGGCAACATTTTCTGTGCACATTGTTTTGGGAGAATAGCCAGGATGGTATGTGTTTCATAACACTGTGCAACTTGATCTATCCTGGGCAGGTTGGATTCATGGCTTACCATGTGTATTTTAATCAAATCCAATCTCCTTAAAAATATTATTGGCAGAAATAGGGGACAAGTATTCTGTACAGCCTCTGTTGCTAAGTTTTATAGTGCTGAACTCTCTGTAACCCATACCATCCAAAGACCAAAGACATCACCTCTGCATCTTAAAGGGAAATAAATGATCCAGAAAAAAAAAAAAAAAGCAGTGAATTCTGATTTGTTTTGTAGACTTGGGGATTTCCAAGCTGTCAGGTTTTTTTCCTTAAGCAAAACTACTCACGGGCCAGAGAAATCATTAACCTTAGTGACCAGGGTGCCCATTTGGGATGGTTGGGAATAATTAGCTCTGGAAATGCTGACCAGGTCACAGTGAAGGCTCTTACTAAATTAGTGGCACTAGACTCTTCCCAACTCGAGCCCCTGTGCATCTCAGACCCCCTCAAACCCAGTGACTCCAGAATGCAATCAACCAGTATCCAGAGGGACCATACTAACCCTACCCTGAAGTGTTGAAAACAGACAGGATTTCCCCTTCCCCTTCTCTTTTGCACCCTAGAAGATGACAACTTCTTGTTCTTCTTGGAGGCCACAGTTCTCTTCCTATCTCAGACTAGCTAAATTGAGATATTTTAAAATTCACTCCATTTATTGAATATTTAAGTGTATCTGTAGTTGTTGACTGGCACTTGCTAATCTTGTCAGCTTTGGTTCCCTTGGATTTCCCTGGACATGTGATTCTTATGAGTAAAACATTATACTGAGACAAACTGGGTGTGCACATTACTGGATACTGGCATAAAGAGAGATTGGGTCCTGAGAAGCATGTCTCCCAGAGGAGGACAAGGAAATGGCTGTGGTGGAGGGAATCCACCTGGAGTCTGGAGATTTTGCTCAAATTCCAAGTTGGCCTCTAAACAGACCATGTATCAGGCAATGCTTCACCTCAGTGTCTTTGTAAATTGGTGATGAATTCTGTGATATGCACAATTTTGCTATCTTTCTTTGGGAGAGGATTATGCTTCCTGGTCTCACCATGCCAGGCATAGCCATATGATCCTTGGCACCCTTCCTCCTGTGGAAGGTATACCTGTCCCTGCCTTACTGACATCAGGTTTGGCCGTGAGATTTGCTAGGGCTGGCCAAAGCGAGTACAAGTAATTGCGTCACTGTTGTCTAAATGCCATAAGAGCCGTTGTGTGGTTGGCTATCTTTCTTTCTCTTACTCATTGCCCCTGGAATGAAGAAAAGGCGAAGGGCTGTAGCTCCTTACAGAGTGTGTATAGCCTGAATGAGAAATGAACTTTTGTTTTCATCAATACTGAGGTGTGCAGGTTGTATGTGATTACAGTGTAATGTAAGTCAAGCTAAAAACAATCAAGAACAGTATGATCTACCCCATGATCTTTCTCTGAGAATTAAATGAGAAAACTAATTTAAAGCTGTACTTAGACGCCACCAGGCATAAAATTCACACTATCACTTAAGGTGTGAATCTCATCCTCTGAAGAACTGATAGAAGAAAAAGAGATTTAAAAAAATTAGAATAATAGTAGATAGCAGCCTTCTGACATTTTGGAGGAATTCAGCCTGGACTGAAAATCCCAGGAGATCTGAGCATGTGATTATTCGGAGGAAATGATGTGGTGGCTAGGCTGCATGAGCTACTCACTGGTTGAGTACCTCACTTTTTGAGCCTAAGGCTTAGAGATCAGAGTACCAGTATCTCCAGAAAATAGTATCTTTCAACTGCATGTGGTTGCTAGTAAGTAGTCAAAACCACAAATGCATATTACCCTGGAGTCAAGAATTATTCAAGAAATAAGGGGGTATGTCATGGACTATAGCAGGGCAGCACTGACTGCAAGTGGGGTTTGTCACTAGACAAGTGGTTGGTCTACAGTTAGATGAACTTCCTGGCAGAGTTCAGAGATCTCCAGGTAGTGCTTGTTCCAACCATGGGTGATTCAGTTCAATTAAGAAAAGGGATTAGAAGGATGCCAGGAATCTTATGGGATTCTCAAGGGCTCCAGGCAGTGTACTCTCTACCCATTTTCAGTTCTTACTAAGAATGTCCCATTTTTCTCTTCAAATTGGCTTTCTCAAACTCTGTAGCTTTCTTTCTTGGTCTGTCTGAGTCTGGCTTTTCTCTGTGTCCTGGTCCCTCTCTGTGTGATTGTGTTGTTTGATTTTATGTGTCAATATGATTGGACCCCAGCGTACCCAATTTTGGATGTTTCTGGGAGGATGTTTTTAGATGCAATTGCCATTTAAATTGGCAGACTTAGTAAAACAGATTGCCCTCCCCACTGTAGGTAGGCCTCATGCAGTCAAAGGCCTGAAAAGGAAAAAAATAGGAAAATCAGTTGACTTTCCCATGAGTAAGCAAAAACTTCTCATGACTGACCTGCTTTAAACAGGGAATCAGCTATTTTCCTGTCATCAGATTTGACCTAAAACCTTAGCTCTTGCTGTATTTCCAGGCTTGTGGCTGTTAGTACACCATTTACTTTCATGATTCTAGACCTTTGGCCTGGGATGGGCTTTTATGGGTCTTCAGGTTGCCAGCTCACCCTAAAGTCCTGGGAGAATTTAATTATAATTTAATTATAATGTAAAATGGTAAAGCTGTTCAAGAGTTTCAAGATAATCATTACTGGAAGGTAGCAGAAAGAGCACCTAGCCCAACCTCTTCATTGTAAATATTATGAAGACTCAAAGAGCTATTATTGTTGCTGTGATAATGGTGTTCACAATGCTATCATTTGTGCTGATCTGACCTTTCCACCCTCCACCAGGCCAGAGGAGTTTGTTTCCTTAGCTTGGAGGACAAGGATCCTTAGGTTGTGTCCCTTCTCTCCCCTTTTAAGAATGGTCTGTTTCCTTGGGTTGGGGGGGGGGGGGACTTTTTGGATCCCCTCTGAGATTTGGTGTGTGATCTTCCCTAATCAGGAAACCAGGGTGGGCCAGCTGCTTTTAAGGGGGCATGCTTGCTGAGGGCTGGCACTTGAATTTCTATGGCCAGAAGAGGTAAACACCATACATCTGAGTGAAGATTAAGTCATGCTGCAGAAAAGTGCCCAGCGCACAGGTGAGAAAACCCTGTGGCTAGGTTTTTCCGGGATGTGCAGTTTGGCAGAGCTGAGCCTGGGGTGCCCAGCAATCAGCTTTTGATCTAACACCATCGTAGGGTTTGAACTCAGAGTGCGGGCCTTTAATCGTTCTTGGCTCCGATTTCCCAGGTTAATTTCCTGACATCTAAGGAGCTTTGTTTAGTGTATGTAACTTCCTGCCTTTTATGTCAGAGCCTGTGAACTGACGGCATCAGGGAACGAGCCAAGATAACTTGGGGTGGGGGCACGTGTTTGAGACTCTTTTCCTAGTTTTATTTTCCTTAGTCACACACTCACCCTTAGTCACTTTTTCCCCAAGATAGTAACACAATAGGAGACTCTAAACCAAGACGTTAAAAGGGTAAGGAGGAGAGGGAGGGGGGCGGGCATTATGGAGGGAACCTGTCATTGTCCAAGGGAAATGTTGTAGAGGTTTCAGCCTGGCTTTGTGACTTAGCCCTGATGTCCACCCCCCTTTCTTCAACACTGAAAAGACCCTGGCAACCCCTGAAACATGAGGACAGAGGGAGAAATCCTCTTCCTGAACTCTGGCTTGTGTGAGCAAACTCCTCTGTCCCCTCTCACCCGCCACCTTCCCAAAAGGTTACCTCTTTACCAGTCTTTTATTTGCATTCTCTTTATTTATGTGACAGCACCATTTTATCAGAGTTTGCTCAGTTGTCTGTCCTTTATGTGGACCAATTTGAGGGTTTCTAGAAGCTTCTGGACAGCTGGGCTGTGCCTCTTTGACTTAGTACATATGGTGCCCCAAGCAGACAGGAGCCTAATTAGTGTTTTTGATTGTGGCAGATGTTGTAACACTTGTGTTTCTCTAGGGGCTGTGATGAGGCTCAATTAGCATTTCAGACACCCACATTACAAGTGCAAAGTAGTTAAGTTTGGGAACCCAAATGTAAACAAACAAATAGACAAACCATGATTCCTGGTACTTAGTAAGGGCTGAACTCATTACCTCAAGAGATGTAGAAAGTCTTCTTCTCTCTGAGAAATCATTAGAGAATATCATATTGAAGGGTCCTAAATGGGTTGATGCCTGGGTCCAGGTGGGCTGTTTTGATTTTCTCTTCTGGAACCCAAGGCAGCCCAAGTCAGCGCTCAGTAAAGGACCACTGATTGAATGATCACAGCTGCTTACACCCCAGCACACACAGAGGAGCATCAAGAGTTCTACAGAAGCCATGAGGGAACTAAGATGAAAACTTGTCTCCTGCCTCTCAACTGAATACTCTTTCCACTTAATTGCCTGATTTTGGATGTCTGGTGGGACCACTGACAACTTCAGAAGTCACTCAATTTGGGTCCTGGGTCTCAGAAATTCTCCAAACCTCACACCTTGGTGACAAGGGGAGCCCAGGAGTGTGCCGGTAGGAGATCAGCTGCCAATTTTGTCACCATTAACCATTTTGTCACAAATCTTCTTGAGATTCTGGGGGATTCTTAGCTTGACTTGACTGGCACCCAACAGTCTAGATACTGAGGGATATTTGACCAGAGGCAAAAATGTCCCAGGAAGCAGACCCCTTATAGTCCCTCAGGAAGTTAAGGGGACACCATGACCCATGGGTCTGAACCCTGTAGCCCAGAGTTACTCCTCAGGAATATTTTCCTTAGCACTCTCCCACCACTAACAAACAGTGACATTGCTAGAAACAAGAGGATGCAAAAGAAACTAAATCTTTGTTTAGGAATTCCTCAGCCTCCATAACTCTTCACCACCTTCTCTTTGCTCTATTTGCTTCTCTGCTTTGTCTCTGCTCTTCTCAGTTTGTCTCTTTCACACACACACACACACACACACACACACACACACACACACTCTCATGCACAGACACCATTTATTCTTTCCTCCAACTTTCACAGTCAGTAACATTATGATCTCTGCCCTATAGCATGGGCAGATGAATGATGGGTCAATGGAGATGGTGCCATCTCTAAAATGATATTCTAAGACAATCTAAGACATTGTATTCTGAAGGACTGAGTTGGAATTGGCCTGAGCCTCTCGGAGTTGAGGGAAGGCTGAGGAGAGATCCTCAGTGGGACAAACAGTCAAACATGGGGGATGGAGTGTCACTGGCACAGAGCCAGGAATGATCATCACAGACACTGGAAAGATGGTTCATATGCTGGTGGCTGTTGCAAGTCAGCACCTATCTTCTTCCTGCAACTGGCCCTTCAGTGACCTCCTGGGGGTCCTGAAGCCAGATGCTCTTGGACTGCAAGCTCTAATTCTGGTCCAAGTGAGCAACAAGGGCCAAAATAGTGGGGAAAATGAGGAGAGAAGATAGACAGTGGGAGGTTTCCATGATCATACCCATGGAGAAATGTGTTTGGGAATCTGATTTTAGAACCTTCTAAGCAAGACACTGTAAAGCACCAAAGTTGAGGTTTCTCATAGTTGGAGAAGAAAGATTGTTTATGGCACTGAGGCTAGGTAGTACCCTGATTTCTCATTTCACACTTTTTTTTCCATTCCTTTCTATTTCCTCTACCACCTAGCTACCTCCCCAGGGTGTTCATAGGAATAATGAGAACATGTGTAATTGCTGTGAGCTCCTTAAAAGGAAAGTGCTATATAAACACAGAGAATTTTTATGTGTGCACATAAAATCTATCTTCTCTGGCTGGAAGTTTCTTATTCATGGAGCTAAATGAAACAGGTTTATTTGGAACAGCAGCAATCCCAAAAGGCCTGAGTAGTGCAAAAGTTTGTGTTTTGGGAAATATTAGTCAATATTAGAAGCTGTTTTAGCATTTCTTTCTTTACCATCCCTGGAGTGTTAACTTCTACCGTAATCTCTTTGTTTAACCCCAATGAAACTCCCAGACCATAAGCACACACAAGCTTCTTTGCACCTGTTGTACTGTGGATCCACCAAGCGACATGCTGATAAATGTTTAACAATGGCCACTTTGCAGGGGAAAGTGCCTTAATTCATAGTTTTTGCCAATTTTCATAACAAAAACACTCCTCACCAGAGCCAATTTCAAGTTACTGACATGGCTGATGTGGAGTTAGAGAGAGACACAGTGGATTTTTCCAATCTAATAGAATACAGATGTGAATCACCTTGAGAGTACCCATACTAGTGAAGTGTAGTCATTAGCGATTGATGGGTTTTGAGGACTTATCACATTCATTTTTAAGATTACTTGATTGTAAGATTTTATGATTTAACCTTTAATAATGGCTTGCAAAACCTTTGGAAGTTTTAGTGGCTGGTACTCCCAAGCTGGGACGGGCTGGTCCTAGGAAAGCAGTTGTCCAGGGGGCAGAACCTTACTTTGAAACTCCTGATGCCTCTGATCCACATTACCAAATATCTGCTGGAAGTTTCCACCTGGATGCCACATTATGAGGGTAAAGGATATTGAACATAAGTCCCTTCCCTCCCTATTAGCACCCCTTCCTGACTTTTGGCAAGCTGAAAATCTTGAAGTCATTATAATCTTTGTTCCTTTCTCAAGCTTTCCATTTGCCAGTTGACTGTTCTCTTCCTGTGCAACATGTCTTTCAGTAGTGACTTTCAAACTCAGCTGCAAATGAAATCACCAAGGGAGCTCCAAACAAATACTGATGTGGGAAATTCCGCTTTCATTGGTTTGAGGTATAGGCTGAGCTTCATGGTTTATAAAACTCCCGAGGTGACTCTGACTCTGCCAGGATCAAAGTTGCTATCTTTTCCATTCTTATCAGCATCATTCTCTACAATAGCACGATGGATACATGGAGTAGGAAAGTCCCAACAGACCTGGGTTGGGTTTTGGCTTTACCACCCAGAAAGGCATGCTTCTTAAGCCTCTGTGCTTCACTTTTCACCAGACCGAGGAGCAGAAATGTAACTCTAATGGCATATGGTTATGTAAACAAGCTCTAGCACAATGCTTAAATTAACACAGATCAGATTCCTTCTTTGAATTTCAATGATCTCTTAATTGAGTCTGTCTCTTATTTCTCCAAGCCAAGTATGTCTTATACACTACCACTAAAAGATCACTCCCAAAAGTAAAGCCTCTGTTCGGAAACCACATGACTCCCCACTGGCTACATTATGTCTCTGACTCAAGGACCCCATCATAGGTGGGACATCTCTCTCAGGTCTGTGAGTTCACTTAGTGCTCTCACTTGTGCACCTCTCTTTCCTCTGTGGTGCTCTTTTGGAATGCCTCCCCTGTTGAATCCTCAAGAACCAGCTCACAGCCCTCAGGAAAGCTTTATTCATCATCTTTCTGGTGGACATCTTTTCTGGGGTTCCTGAGCCCTTGAACACCTCATTTCTGGTTTGAACCTTGGGTGCTCCCCTCATTGAAGGTGGATACCTGCATTTCATGTCCTCAGATGGAAGCCTCCTAGACTACAGGGACTCCTTGCTACATGACCCAGGCTGTGCCTGGGGCATGATCAATGAAGGAGGTTGTCTACTGGACAACAGCCCACATGATAGCTCAAAGCTACATTTCCTGGACCTGCTCAGATTGGAGGGAGAAGGGAGTAGCTAAGTGATTCTGGCCTCTCTTGCAATACCTCTTCTCCAGTTTTATCCCTCAAGTCTGCTGATATGCAAACAGTGAACCAAATTGTACCTCAGTTTCTCCTAAACATTCAGGATGATAGTGTCTGGGTGTGATCTCACAGCAGAAGCTCTCCAGTGTCCATGTCCCGGACACTAACATTGGAGAAAGATGAAGGCCTCCCGTGCCCAACTGTTGGTTGTTACTACCCATTGTCACTACAAGCACCACAAAGGACACCACAAAGGAAAGCCTTGCTTGGATCCCTAAAGAGCAAATGTCTAATCCACCTGTGATGAAGGAAGCATAAATTTTGCAGCAATTGATTGAGAAGTTGTGTCTAAAACTGAAAGCAACCACCTTTTCCTAGGCTGTTCAATATCTTATTACTGCACAGTAAACATTCAGAATGAGCAGAGCCTAATTTCTCAGTCTAATCTTTGACCTCTCATGTTCAATTTCATAGCTCGGTTATCATTATTATCATTGACTCGGTTGGCCAAGGTGGAAAATTTAGACTCCTCCTTGACTTCCTTTTGTTTTGCTCTGCAGATCTAATTTGCCCCTGAGCACTCTGTTTTGTCAGGGCCACACACCTGGCTGGCCTCCCATTTCTACCACAGTGAACTCATCTCAGGTTTTTGTTTCCTCTAGGTTGGTCTGTGGTACAAACTTCTGACCTTCCCTCTCCATGTCCCATTTTACTGCTACTGTATGTCCTAAAAGCTCATCTCTCATTTTAAATTGCAGCACTTCCTGAGAAGTTCCAAAGTTGGGATTGTAGGAGAGTAAAAATATATCTTCCCAAAATGTCTTTTTAGGAAGAGGTTTATTTCATAGGAGCGGCTCTGAAGTTTGGGTGAAATTTGCTTTTTATATTTATTTGTAAACTACCCTTTGTAAATGCTTCCTCTAGGAAGATCTAATCCTTTTCCTTTTTTTGGGAGAAGGCAACTCTGGAATCTGTATTCCTTTGTAGTCTTTTGATTCCCCCCATAAACTACTTTGCTGAATTTGCCCTTTCTTCACCCAACCTCCTGTGTATTAGCTAAGCTGTTTATGATGGTGTCTGAAGCCATGTGGGGGCATTACTGTCATGCTGGGTCTTTCCCATGTTAATAGGAGCTTTTCATGTTATTATTAACCTTGTATATGACATTTTCTTTAAAAAAATCTGATCAGTCATACTCATGCTTAAAATCTTCTGTTACTTGACCAAAAAATTGAGTTCAGTCCCTTTGGTATAGAACACTGGCCTTAGCATCTGATGCAATCCAATGTTTCTGTCTCCCCTTTCTCCAACTGACTTGTATCCAAGTGTACCTGCACCTCACAGGAAGCCTTCCTGTCTCTCTGCCTTTGTTTCTGCTGTACCTTCTGCCTAGGATGCTTTCCCCCCCCCTTTTTCAACTGAACAGTTCATCTCAGTGTTAAGGTGCAACTTAAGAGGCCACCCTCTACACAACCTTCCTGGACTACTTATTTGTTTTTGTTTGTGTTCCCACAGTCTTTGGTATAAACCTTATTCAGCACTTGGATGCTTTACTTTAATTATTTGTTTTAATTTTTGCCTTTATCTAGTCAGGGCTTAGTCATCATGGTATTCCCCAATGGCCCCACGGCGAGGAAGGAGTTCCACAGCAGATGTCTATGGAATAAATGCATGCATTTCCTGTCTCATGTTGTACATGCTCTCTCTTGCCCTCTGTGAACACTATGCTAGTAGAATAAATGGAGAGAAACTAGCTCTGAAAATAATACTCACAGGCATCGTAGAAGCTCTGTTTGTGAGCCCAGAAAAAAACTTCCTTCCAGACTGCATGTGGTAAAGCATAATGAAGGGAGCAGTGACAGACAGGTCTACTCTTCGCCCTCAGAGAGGCTGTGTTTGGGAAATCCGTGTTGATTTTTACTTGAGTACTATCACAGATAAAATGTTGCCAAAAATCTCTCCAGGGCTGGAGCATAGAATGTGTGTGGATTGGTTTTTAAACTGAATTTTGTTCAAACAACAATTCCCAGTTTGCTTCAGGTGCAGAGTTTAGGTTCATGGTTCATTGGATATTTTAGGAAAATACAAACAAACATTCCAATCCCTCTCTCCACCCTCCACCCCCTTACAGTGTGTGAGGCTTAAGTTGTTTGTTCACATGGCTCATATTTTTCAGAGAACAGATAGCTGATAATGGCCATTCTGCCTCCTGGCCCTCTCCCAAAAGAACCATATTTAAGCTCTTGGTGGATTTGAATGTTCACAAAATATTCTCCAGGGCAATCCTGTAGGTGGCCTTGGGGAATTCTGGCGTCCCTGTAAAGTCAGGGATTTGTAAAGTCAGGGTCAATATAGAGATGAGGCCACATTTGGCTGTTTTCTGGGAGATCTAGCCAGACCGAAAGAATGAACAGATGAAGAAGCAAGAAGTCCTTATGGTTTGAAGAAAAAATTTGAAAATCTGGCTCTATATTTGATGTTATTTTCCCCTCTCATCAGCCTTTCCCAGGTCCCTCTCCCCTTCTCATCACCATACTTACCTACTTGTCTTTGAGCACTGACTTAGTGAAGGTTCTTAACTAACATTTACTTTGACAGATTAACATTCAGAGTCAGACAGTAAAAAAAAACCAGTGGTAACCATTGTGCGGACAGGGGTGGGGGATGCTAAGTGACTCACTGATGAATTTTGACTAATGCAGAAGGAAAAATACTTTTGAAACAAAAGCAGAAGGAGAAAAAGGAGGGGTGGTAAGGTATAAAATGCTTTCATTCTCTTTCTTCTGAAAAATGCCATGTAGGTATGTTGTCAGTCTTCATGAGGTGGCATGTTGTTGAGATAGCTTTGGTGGAGTGGAACTGGGTGATGGAGGGAACTTCAGTGAAGCAGAGAGGTGCTGAAAGGAGGAGGGTTTGATGGTTCCAGCTGCTTCAGTTAGAGCTGCTGCAGGGGTGAAGGGAGTTGATCACAGATTTGGGAAAAAACTCCTCCAACTCCATGTCATCAAGAAAATGACCAAAGGAGTCTCTATACATGGAAACAGAGCTAGTTTGCATCTGTCTGGGCATGTATCGCTGACATCTACTTGTCAGTGTTTAGGAATTAAAACATGTACATTAGATAAACAAAGGTGTGCTCTGAAATACTATTACAACCAGTTTACCAACCAGCAAGCCAATATTATAGGGAATAGTGAAAAGTGACACAGGAACAAGCAGCTGTGGTTTGAAGTATGCAATCTAAAGGGTAATGCAGCCACTGCCTGTCAAGAGTTCAAGAGTCCCTTGAGTGAATGAAGTCTCTTGATTGCCCTCCTTTTTTTTTTTCCTTGAAGGAGGAGGGGATGTATTAGATGAAGAATTTCATAACTTAAAGCAGGACAGAAGGCAGGGAGAGAAAGCTTAGGTCAATAAACCACTACTATTTCAAGAAATCCAGAATAAAAAAACAAAACAAAACATGAAACTAAGTTGAAATACAGTACATATTATTAAAGGGCTTGCTACTGAGCTAGTTAAAAAGTAGTAATAAACCAACAGCTTCCTTTTCAAACCCACATAATCATAGTCTCTACTACTAAGATTCTTAAATTTAGGAAGTCACAGAGTTTTACTGTAGCCAGAGGGCATGGATGTAGCTCACCCTGAGAAAACCAGCTTGGTGATCATGGTTTTTCCCCTGCTGTATAAATATCGAGTATCTCTTGAGGAAACTTGGAGGCCCCTGTCATCTTGAAAGGTTAATTCTGAGGTGGGAAGGTGGGAACTGGCAACATCCTCTTTATTAGCTATACCTAGGGAAGAGACAGAATTTCTTAGAAGGTACAGATTTTAGCCGTGGGTATATTATGGGGCCAAATAAAATGCCCAAAATCCAGATTCCAGGGAGTCATATCCCTTGTTCTTCAACATTTCTTCTGAGGATAGGTAGGGCATCCATCCGTCCGTCCATCCGTCCATCCATCCATCCATGTATCCATTTGATATTTACTAAAATATTTGCCAAGCTTTTAAGAAATTAAGAATGTGATGAGACAGACACTGATTTTAAATGCTCAGATCCCAGAAAGGGAGACATTCGGAATATTAATAAAAAATTAGTGTGGTAAAGTAGCAAAAACAACAGAGATGTGATTGGAGAAGACATCCTCCAATGAGAAAGCATGGGAAGACCACAAGTAAATATAGACTGGCTACAACACAAACTTAAGACTGAAAAGCTACCATCAAGGCTCGCCTGGTTCCAAGAATACAGTCCCTCACCCAGTGAAAGAACACTGCCACAGGAAAGAAAGGGACTAATGGACTTAACACAGACTAGCAAACAATAGAGAGCAGGGTGTGAGAGAATGGAGGGGTACCAGAGGTACCCCACGGTATCCCAAAACCCGTGTACTGAGGTTGAGATTTAAAGAATAAAAATAAATGAAAGTTTAACAAAACCTCAGTGTGAAAACTTAACTGTGGTGACACACAGAATACTATGAGACTATATCAGGAGCTGGGTCTAATCTCAGAGAGTATAGGTAGGCTTGAATTGATCTGTGAGAGGGGATGAGTCAAATTACAATGTGGCAGGGGGCAGAACTTGGATTCCAAGTGAGAATGGCTTTTATAAAGATATGGAGACATAATAAAATACGGTGATTGGGAAACACCAGGTATTTCAGTGTGACTTGAGCAAAATGGGTAGAATTCTAGCAGGAAATAAAGTTGGAGAGATAGAAAGGGGCCATCTCATCAGCAACCTTGTGGAGAATGCTAATGTTTTTTTTACTTCATTCTAAATTAATGAGAAGCAAGCTTTAAATCAACCTCACTAAGGTAAAATTTATACTTCAATAATATAGTCATTTTAAATTTGCCATTTGATGAATTTTGGCAGACATGTATACCTATGTAACCATTGCCTCAATTAAGATATAGTGTGTTTTCATCTTTCCCAAAGATTCCTTGTGTTTCTATGCTGCCTCCCAGGAATCACTGATCTGTTTTAACTTATAGTAGATTAATCCTGCCTGTGCTGAATTTCATATTGGTGGAATCATATCGTTTGTACTCTTTCAAGTTTTGTATATTTCACTCAGTATGATATCTTTGAAATTCATTCATGTTATATGCAGGAGATGTCCTTTTATATTTGAATAGTATTCCATTCTATGACTATACCACAATTTATTTATCCATTCATCTATTGATGAGCATTTGGGTTTCCAGCTATGGACTATTATATAGTTGCTATGCTCACTCAAGTATATATATTTCTTTATAGACATGGATTTTTACTTTTCTTGGGCTAATAGCTATATAAATGTCTAATAAATACATGGAAAGGTGTTCTGCACTATTAGTCACCAAGAAATGTGAATAAAAGCCACAGTGAGATATCAATAAGCGCTTATTAGTGTGGCTAAAATGAAAAGCTTGACCACAACAAGTGCTTGTGAGGAAGTAGAAGAACTGGACTCCTTATATATAATAGCTGGTGGGAAAGTAGAATTCATCCATATTTGCATTTATTACATAAATAAACACTAATTCAGTAGTATACTCCTGACTTTGATCAGTGAATAATTTTAAGGAGTCAGCAAAATGAGCAGCTTTTATTTTTAAAGGCAAATCTAGCAGCATGGAAGATGATGGATTATATTTAGTCTTCATGTATTTCTTTTTTATTGTTGGAAAATCATCATGCTTAAAAATAACATATGAGTAATTATTTCTTTATTGTGAGTAGTTAGGTAATGTGAGATATTTTATTATTGACTATACTTTTGAATGAACTTCTTCATGAAGATGAGGGTTTTATTTTTGTTGATTAGTTCCTAAAATGAGCTTCTAAAACCAGGATAGCTGAGTTTGGCTTCTTGCTGATTAGTGACATTCTGACTACTTCAGGATTGTAGATACAACAGCTGGGTAGATATTTTAAGTTATTTGTTATAGATAGGGAAAGTAAAGCTCAGATAGATTATGTGAATTAAGTAACACCAGTAGAAAAAAAGTACAGCAGATTTTTGACAAATGTTCTAAGCTTTCCCTAACCTAGGGGTTCTTTCTTCTTTTATCCAAACTTGTTCACAGTTGTACATAGTTTATCTGGAGACCCCCTACTCTGTGTTGTGAACTACTAAATCTAGGGGTACAAAAACAAAAATGCATAGTCCTATTTCTAGAGAGCTAATGTTCTAGTGATATTTTGACCTGTCTTATGTTAGGTAGATAAAACTCAAAAGAACAGACTGAGAAGGAAAGAGAGAAAAAGTGTTAAAGTCATTTACTAGGTCCTAGCTTGAATACTAATTTTGACCCATTGTCCAGGACCCTGCTGAGGGATGTGAGGGAGCACCACCCTGCATGGGGATGTGACTTGGCTGACTCAGCCCTGTGGTTGGAGATCTGGAATGAAGGAACCATCTCAGTGGGGAGTGACTGCACAAAATCAGTGAGAGTTTGAGAAGGAGCAAGAGTACAGAAGTGCTCAGTGGGGAGAATGACAGGTTGGAACAATAATTGCGGAAGTCTGACGGAAGCATTCTGAACTGAGTGGATTTTATTGTGAACGAGTCACATTTCTTGAGTTCTTTCTGTGTGGTTGGCATTGTTCTAGGTGTTGGAAGAAAACAGAAGAATGAAGCTCTGGGGGCTGGAGATCAAGGCGTTCCAAGAAATGTCTGGCACATATCAATGCAGGTGAGGTGGAGGCGGAGTGTGGAGGTGGCTGAGTTTCATTTTAGTGTGTGCTCCAGCTTGCTCCTCCTTCCCTCCCTCTGGGTGGCCCTTTTCTCTATCCTCTCCTTCTGCTCTCAGCCCTGCAGATATCATACTGGCACTATCAGATTATCCCAGCTCCTTACACAGATACCTTGCCCAGGTGGCCATTCCTGCTTGGGAATCGCAGCCACATATGCCTGCCAGGTACCAGCCAAGTGAGTAGAGGATGCTGTGGGAACCGATGTTAGGGCCACAGAGAACTAGATGGCAGGGCAGTGGCTGCTGCTCTTGGGGGTTGATCTTAATGATGGTGTTTGGGCATTGTGAATCCAAAGTTCAAGGGAGGAGGAAAACAAATTTTTGTCTGAAAGCTTACTAGGTTTAAATATTGGAAACCCGGTTCAAGCAGCTTTTTACAGTTTGTATTGGCCTGATAAAATGAGTCTTTGGATGAGACTCCACTGGGAACCTGTTATCTGTGCTTCTGCTCTAAGCAATGCCATTGCATTTTTTATTTTTCTCCCAAATTCCTTCGGACCCCAGGAAGTGACTGGTCAGTTAATTAGTTTCCAAGGGTGATATGGCTTAGCAGTGACAAGTTTGCTTCCCCTTCAAAACCATGAACTGGTGGTACTAGAAGGCCCCATGGGAGGTACATTTGGTGGATGGACCCTTTTGGTCTCAGGTCTAGTCGGACCATCTGGACAGCTTGTGGGCTCTGAACATGTCTATGGTTCATCCCCTTTTCAAGGATTCTGGAGAGACTTGATGGTTATTCATGAATGAGTTGACTGTGGCCTGGAGCTTGGACTGGAGAAGTGACGGCTATGGGGGGATGGTACCTGTGGGAAGACAAGGGTGACTGCCTAGAAGCCTTCTTGGTACAGCTCAGGTTTGGCATGAAGGCTGTACCTACAGTATCCCAAAGGAGAGTCACTGGTCACACTAGCCACTTAAATTTAAATTAATTGAAATTAGATGAAATAACAAGTTTGTGTCTTTGGTTACACTCTCCACAAATGCTCAATAGTCACATTGAACTGCTGATTACTATATAAGATAATGCAGATGTGGGACATTTCCATCTTCACAGAAAGTTCCATCGAACAGTATTGCTTTCAAGAGTCAAGACTGGCATGGTGGTCAGGAGAACTGAGCTTCAGTTTTATTTCAGTCACTCACTGACTCCAACCTTGGAAAATTATTTCTTTTGGATCTGGTTTCCTCATTGGCAAAGTGAAAAGGATAACATCCACAAAATTCCCTTGTGAATTAAATGAAAATGAATAAATATTGGCTATATAGTGCAAACACCAGGGAGGGGAATTAGCCAGACTTAACACAGAAAGAGACTTTATTCCCTTCATTACGGTTCCTGTTCTGGTTTTGGAGTTTTACTGTATTAATATTATTTATTAGTCAAATCTCAGAAAGTTTCCCTAGGTGCACATAGGTGGAAAGGATAAGCAGGTAGGCAAAACTACAGTGTTGATACTGCCCTAGGAGTTGGGTGGTGCACAGTCTATATAATTGTCCAGGGCAACCTGAGGGAAGTTCAAGGTTGAGATTTGTTTGGAACGAGAGAAGCTGAGGGGCCTGGTGGTTTTGGTTAACAGAGGACACTGGTTATGCTGGAAAGCAACAGGGGTCAGATCAAGTACTTGGCACATGGTAGGTGCTTAACAAATACTTGCTAAGTGAATAAGCCACATTGAAGATAAAGGGCAACAGGTAGTTTCTGAGGAACTTGCTTAGTGTATTGACTCTCCTGTTGGTATAAAGCCTTGAGTTAACAGAGGAGGGGGAGTGATTAGCATCAGAATTAGCTTGCAAAGAGAATGTAGTAGATACAAGGGAGGTATAATAACCTGCTTTTGATGGGTATCCACTATGTTCCAATATTCTTGAATGTTTATCTACTCTTTACAAAGACCTTGCAAGGTAAGTGTCTATTTCCACTTTACAGAAGAGTGAGTTGCAGATCCAATATTCTAATCTAAAATCCATATCTTTTCTGTTATGCCTACTTAACTCTTAAATAGGTAGCATTTTCTGTGTAGGCCTGTGTCTTGTTTTATTTTCATTATTTTAAATATAAATTTGGGTGTTTGGTTTTATTTTTATTTAGTATTTTTAATTGCGGTAATATTAGGATACCCCATGAGGTATCGCCATGTAGTGAACCCATCACCAAACACTATAGTTCTCCACCACAGTCTATCTTTGTGTTCCTTTCTCCCTGCTCCTCCCTCCCCAACTCACATGCTTCAGTTCTGTAGTCACCTTTCAATGGTTGGATTTTAAACTTGTCTTTATCTGACCCTCAGGTTAGTTTCTCTGTATTTCACATATGAGGGATACTCACTGTCTGGCATTTATCTTTCCTTTTCTGACATTTCACTTCATATTATCCCTTCCAATTAAGCTGCAGTAATTGCTGCTGTTCGGGAGGATTCCTGACCTGGCCCGTGGTCCCTTTGGTTTAGCTTTGTTTGATTAGTTGTTTCCCTATCAGACCATTTGTACAAAGATTTCACAGCACTTTGCAGGCAGGTATCTTGATCATGAGACAGCAATAAGTTTGTTTTTCCCAGTTGAAAATGGAGAAACTGTAGCACAAGGAAGTTACAGGACTTGTTAGAGAGTGTGAAAGAGTGAGTCACTAATGGAATCTGCAAGGAAATGAGGCCATTTAGGAGACTGAGGGAACTGAAATGGATCCATGACATATAATAGTGTGTTTCTATTGCTATATTTATAGATTGTTTAATGCCTTTTGCTTTTTCAACTTCAGTGTTTGTATTATATATCCTGTAATATGACAAAATAATTTCAAGAAATTTTAGTTTCATAGAATACAGGTGTCAGTCAGAATAATGTCAATATCTATGTGAGTGGAGGCAGAGAATAACTTTTTGAAAATTCAATTCCAAGAAGATATGATGCTTTTTGATATGAAGACATTTGGGCAGAAAAAACCCTGGATATATTTTAAAACTTTGCTTTCTAATATTCACTTCCTGTCCTTCTGGGAGCAAAATTTATGAATCTTAGAATTAAATTTAAAAGATACAGTTATTGGTATGCTGGAAATATGCACTGGCAAATATGTGAGATGCTAATAAAAATAAGTCTGACATATTACAGGGGAGAAAGGGGTTGTCTTTATTATTCTTTTAAATGAAGCAAATGAAATGCATTTCACTAACCTTGATTCATTGGGGGAGAGGGTCCTAGCTACATAATTTACATAGTAAGATAGCACAATATACATTTTTCTCCTAATGTCTGCTTGTCTTGAGAAATCTTTCTGATACAGGATAGTGACACAGTTAAAAATTATATGGGTGCCAAAACTTTTGGTAGGTGGAGTTTAAAAGAACCGTGAGAAAAAAAATGGGGAAGCCAGAAGTGGGGGTTATAAAAAGAGAGAAAAGAAGAGAGGGGAGAATAGCAGACTAATAAAACAGGCCCACGTGGCTTGCCAGGGGAAGTCCCCTAAAAGAATGGTGGCAAGAAGCCATGATGGGAGAGTGGCTGGCAGAGAAATAGCCAGTGTGATGGCAGATGCCAAAATGGCAGGTGGTGGGGGAGGAAAGGAGGGGGACGGTGACCAGGGGCTGCTGAGGACAGGCCTGGTACATGTAGCAGACGCTGCCAAGGAGGCCTGGTGAAAGAAGTCCCTGGAGTCGCAACAAAGTGGTATATTTGGAAAACTGATTTAGGATGAGCATTTTATAGAAGAAATTTGAAGAGCCTTAGAAAAGCGGAACAGCTCAGAACACTGGAGAAAAAGTGAAGAAAAGACTCTAGAGAAAGACTGGACTTTGCAGAAGTGCCTACATCTCAGGTTTGGAGGGATGAAAGAGCACATTCATAGACATATGTTTGGAACTTCTGGACTAAATGGTAGTCGGGGTAAAATAACTGGCCACTTCTTGCATTTAAAACCTTTTTGTTTTCCTAGTTAATTTCCTTTATTAATAAAACTTTATTAATAAAACCCTGTTGTTAAACTGCATTTATCTGGCAACTGCTACGCAAGGGTGGTACGAACCTGAGAAAACCTGACTAGCAAAAGCCACATTTTGAAAGTAGCCTGTTGGTTAAAGGATTCCGCCCCATTTTTAACCCAATTTCATATCTGCTTTCAATATACTTAATAAGCGAGGTTCCAAGATAAATAAATTTCCAAACTCTGTCATCAAACAGGTGAATTACAAAATGGATCACTCAGTCCTTCCAGACAAGGAGAGTAACTGCCCCTTGAAGCTTCCTTTCCTGAGGCTGGGATGTGGTGGGGTGGTGTGGGGAAGGAGAGTGGGCTTTTGTTGAGATGAGTCTTGGAAGCCTTGGGTGCCCTCCAGTCTGTGAGTTGGTGAAGCTCTTCCACCTGGAAAGAACACACCTTTGACCAACTGAGCCCACTACAGCTGGCTGGGTTTGCACAGTGAGAGTACTAATGGAAGTCAAGTCAATGAAATCGCCAAGGAGAGACGAGAAGAGGGGGAATATTTTCAGAGATTTGAAATGAGACCATGAATTGATGAGGTGGAGACATATAGAACAGTTGATCTGGATGATGAAGCTACAGGTGATATCTCTAGGTATTTGTCTTTAGGAAGAGAGAAAAACTTAAAGGAACAGGGATACCAAATATCAAAATTACACCATAGAGCACAAAATATTGGTTTAAATCAGAAAATGTTGCCAGAATACAAATTTGATTCTATATGGTTTTGCTAAATAAGATTTTTGAAAGTAAGAAGTCATTTTTACCTGGCAGGGTAAAAAAAGATATATACACATCATAACACCTGTTACCTATAAATGTGACCTCTTTTGAGACAAAATAGCTTTGCAGATATTATTAAATGATTAAATGAGGAATAGATATCCTATTTCTCGATTATCTAGCTGGGGCCTAAGCCACTGACCCATGCCCCTAAAAGAGATGATAGATAAGGCAGATGCTCAGAGAGAGGAAACTGTGGTGAAGTTGGAGTGATGCAGCCACAAGTCAATGAGTGTCTGGAGCCACTAGAAGCTGGCAGAGCCAGCTTCCTTAGAGATTTCTGAGGGAGCACACCTTGATTTTTGACTGCTCACCTCTGGAACTGTGGGAGACCAATTTTCTTGTAAATCATCCAATTTGCAATTTATTATGGCAGCTCTTGGTCAGTGGTAGCAGGGTCTTAGCATACAGAGAGATAAAGTTTGGGACTGTAGTCTCTTCCTAACCTTTGGCAATACTCTTAGCATTTCTGAATATTCATTATTGTGAGGATGAGAAGTCAGTACTACTGACCTGATAAGTCATGGGGAACAAAGGAGACAATACATGGAATTGTGTTTTTCAGCATGGAATACAATGAATGGTATATAGTAGGGACTCAACAGCAGCATCTAATGTCATAGTCATACTTGTCTCTTTACTCCACCAGGGGTGCTTAAGACAACCCACTTAGGCTGGTTGGGAGTCATTCTGTCTCAGTGCCAAACCCACATCCTATCCTCAGCTCTGTTGGGTTGAAACTGGCCTCTACTAGCTATGTGTCTACTACCCAATGAAGGACTCTACAAAAGATTTCTGTTTGCTTGCTCTTCCTATCAGTCACCTATCTGTGACCTTTCACCCTGAAAGTGGCATTGGTCCCAGTTGGTGGCAGCTTCCAGCCTCTCAAAACTCTTGGGAAGGCTTGTCACAGGTGCTATGGTATCAGCTCTGAAGCATTGCCCCTCTTCTGGAGTTTGAGTCCCAGTTCTGGCAGCCTCTTTCCAAGAACTAGTGTCTGAGGACCTAGCCCTGGCCTGGGTTTTCCCCAGTTTTGTGGTGATTGCTTGTTACTTCCTATATTTACTTGCCTTTGTCACCTCAGGGATCCCTGTTTGCCTTCCCAGTCCCCCAATAGCTATGTAACTAAGTCTCTATATTAAATTATCTCTGTGTGGGTGTCTTGGTTTTCTATGGGTGTGGGAAAAGGTGAAGCTAAATAGGCACAGAGCTAAATGAAAAAGGCTTAGGTTTGTATCCTGGCTCCCTTATTTTCTAGCTGAAAGATCTTGGCGAAAGTACTTGGCTTCTTCGAGAGTTCAATTTTATTTGTGAAATGGGATTAATAATGTTTATCCTGTAGGGTTATATGTAACTGAATGAGATAATGTCTAAAAAGTGCCTGGCAATTAACCAGTGTTCAAGAGGTGTTGGCTATCATTTTTTATGTTAGAAATATATCTTTGCATCTGTCTGTCTCTTATAGGTTCCTCTGCTTTTTGCTATTGAATTTATAAGCTCCTTTGAGCAAGTCTGGACTCTGAGTTTTGCTTCCTTTGTTCATTTAGGATATATATATATATATATATTTTTTAATGAAAAGTCTGCAGTTATATTGTATTAAATTAGCTTGACCCAAGCTGACTTAAGAATGAGAAAGTGTTAGTGTACAAAAGCACTTGGCTTAAAATGCATCATAAATTAGGAGAAAAAACAATGCCTTCATTGGGAAGTGCCTCTGGGATGCTTTGGATAGCCTGGTTCTACCTTTGCCCATTCAGTATTCTTTTTCACGTGCATGTTGTTTCTGACTTTCAACAACACATCTGACAAGAGGGTGTGATATTCCTGGGTTATGAATTAAAAATCGAATGCAAGCTGACTGGGATTGTTTGTCTGACATCTAGTCCAAACTCATTTGAAGCTACTCTTGTTCAAGGACTAGTTCACTGTCAAAGAACATGATCTGCGAGCCACCATTTCCTGGGCACCTGCTGTAGGTAAGGAGACCTTCTGGAAGGGCTGTCAGAACTGAAGACTGAGGTCTCAGCTGCTGTGAGATTTCTACTATAATAGGAAGAACTAAGCGGGCCAAACACAGATATAGTATCTATAAATGTGGTTCTTCTAGTTTCCAGAACTTGCAGGTACAAGGCCTGAGTATAGGCATTGCCGTTAACAAATTATTTCTCCATTCTCTCTTCTATTTGACCCCATTGGCCTGACACTAGGCATCATTGCGTCAACTTGTAGGGGCTTGATCCATCCACTTGGCTCCCAATTGGCTCTTAATTACTTCTCTACTACCAAAGTCTGGCACCCTTACCCTCCTAGTCTCTCCTTTCTATAATGAGACTAGTCACCAGGCAGTTGTGTAAACCGTCTATAACACAAGACCCCTGGCTAATGTCTACTGACCAAAGGCACATAAGCCGGGCAGAGTCTGTCCTCCAGGAGTTCACAGGCTCAGTTGGAAAGACAGACACGTGAGCAATGTAGGTATAATGAGCAGGAAGAAATGGTGGCCCCAGCATGAAGAAACAATGCCAGACAGTCTAACAAAGATATGATGGGACAGGCTTCATGCACACTTTCAAATGAGCGGTCATGTCAGGATATTAATTTCAGGAAATATAAATTTGGAGGGTGGGAAAAAGGGAATTGGGTTACTATGGGTAGACAAAATGTTGAAATCTCACAGCACAGTCACACACAGGTTCTAACCTCAGACACTGAGGGAAGAAAAGGGTCCAGGAGGACAGTGCAGGAGTGGGCTTGACTAGGCCGGAAACAGGTTTTTGCTTTAACTACCTTTTTTTTTGCTTTAACTTCCTTTATTTCATACCTTTCAGCAGTCCCTAGTATTTCAGTCATGCAGTCTTCACTGCTTCCTCTAAGATTTGTTTGTCAAGGCTTGCCATGGGCATCTCAAGGCTGTGAAAGCTACCAGATTTGCAGAAAGTGTTCAGGAGAAGCCACAGGGTCCCTTTCTTCTCACCAGCTGAGATTCTGATGGCAGGTCTATTGCATGCCTCCTTGCCTCCCATCTCGGGAAGGAAGTTTAAGTCTAAAATCATTCACTTGGGAATCTTTGTAGCATGGTTTTGTGCTAGTCAGGACAGGGAGTAACCAGAGCTTTATTAATAAACCTTTACTATTTCCCAGGCCCCATGCTAGCTGCTTTGGAGGCTGATATAAACTGGATGTGGTTCCTGCCATTAAAAACAAGATTTATTGGGGGGACCAGACTGAAATGGGGACATTCATGTAATATAGTCATGACCAAGGGTGAGGTAAGGGAAGTATGTTTTAGAGGGACAGAGGGGCAGCAGACCTATGGCTGCTTGGAAGGCTTTAAGGGGTGACCATGGTTGAGCTGAAAGGTGAGTAAAGCATCGCTATGTCAAAAGGAAAAAAAGTTGGGTAGAAATTCCAGGCTGAGAAAAGAGCACACGTCACAGCACAACAACTTTGAATGAAAGAATGCACGTTAGGAGTGATGGGTGCTTTAACACTATCGAAGCATAAAGTGACAGACAGGGAGGGGCAGGAGAGGCAGCTAAAGAGCAGAGGCAGGTTTAGGCAGGATTCAGTCAGCCATGCAAGGTGCTATCGTATCGGGAAGTCACAGAAAGGTTTCATGTGGAGGGTGACATGCCTCACATATCTAACTGCAGAGCAGAAGAGGGACCGAAAGGGGTGGGAAAGACTGCAAGCAGTAAGAGCGGAGTTTTGAAGGGTTCCAGTGGGAGCTGGTGAGCTGCTGAGCTGCTGAGCTGGTGGAGGGGTGGGCAGGAGGAGAGGAGTTTCAGGGCCATTTGGGATACACAAGAAGCAATGGGCTTTAGCTGTGGAGTGGCTAAAGGAGAGGAGAAAAAGGAGAAGGTAGGATAAATTTGATTGAGGCGTGGCTGAATGGGGTTAGGGAGGTTTGATGAAGAGAGGTTGGGAATTCAAGAGGGAGAACAAAATTTTGGGATGTAGAGGAAGGATATGAGCTCAGTTTTAGTTGCTTGAATAGCATTATGTTTCAAGAATTGTGTGTATGTATGTGTTTCCCTAACGGGTCATGGAGGAAATTTCGTGCATGGACCCTTTGCAGACAGATGAGAGCAACATGGATGGTAGAGAATTACAACAGTGTTTCCTCTGCTTGGTATCATGAACTTCAACCTTTAATTTGAAAATTTGAAATCCTTACCCCTCACTTATATTCACAAAATTAACATCTGACAGTGTTTGCATGTGTGCATGCTTTCTCATGTGTATATATATGCATATGTATCTGTTTTAATTTTAATGAATGTGATGATTACATTGTAGACATCATGAGCTTTCATACCCCTAAAGTGTCATCATTTATTTTCATTTATTTTTGTATATTTTTAAAAATTTACCAAAAAAATTGATTGCACACACACACACATATATACATTTGACATCGTTTTCTACCCCAAGCTTCTGCCACCACCTTGTCACCGTGAACCATCATCTTAGTGGTTTGTGCCCATCCTTCACCCAGTTTTACTCCTTCTCCCTCTCTTGCTCTATGCTTCAGTTCTCGTTCTCAAAGTGTCATCATTTATATCCTAGAAAAAGGGTCATTGTTCTATGTAACTATATACAACTTGCACACATGGAAATTTAACGTTTATACATTATTATTTGACATGCATTTATGTGCATATTTTTTTCAACGTCCCCACTAAGGTATATTATGACTTTTTTTTTGATTCTGGGACTTAATGCAGAACTATTGATTGTTTTCAGTTGTCCTGTCTTTCTAGTCTCCTTTAATCCCCCCTTTAATCCAGACATTAATTCATGACATGGAGAATTTTGAAGGAGCCAGGCCAGTTGCTTTAAAAATCCTCAATTTGTTCTTTTCTGATTGTTTCCTCATGGTTAGATGCAGGTGAAACATTTGAGTAAGACCAGCTTTTGTTTGCCTTTGTGAGGATGAGGATACAGCACTGAAGAGCTTGTGTGATGCACTGTCTGGCCCAGCAGGGAAACCCTAGCTGATCAGCACATCTCAGCCTGGCTCCAGGGCATGATGACTGAGGTTGCCAACTCCAGAACTGCACAGCTTGAAAATGGCCATGGTTAGCAGTGCAAAACAGACATGGTCCAGTGGCCTAGATCACTGTCAGGGACTAAGGGGAGCCCAGTGAGAGGTACCCTTGAAGTACATCTATCAATGAAATGTATGAGACTTCAGGAACTTGGAGGTTCCTGGAATACTTGGGATTGCTGTCCCTCAGGGTGGAGGTTTCTGTACTGATTCTCTTCCCAAGTGAATAGCGGGGTAGTGTTCAGAAGGTCAGGTGAGTGCTGGGGTTAACAATTTAGAGAGGAGGAGAAGGTGCTGATTAGCAATGAGAAATGAATAAATAATGGAAGATTGAAAATATAAAGGTTGTCATATTTATGAGAGAAATAGAGGCCACTGTAGCAGGGCGTGGAGTGAAATGGAAATGTGTCACAGTCAGCAATCTTATGCAAACTTATTTTTAGTAGAGTTTTATAATCAAACAGGAAAGCCACATTAGGTGTATTTCCCTCTAAAGGAGAGACTTCCTGTTCCTGAAATTTCCATTGATCATTTTGAGAAATGTGTGGGAGGCCATAAACACACCCTCCCATGCCCTCAGTCAGGTCATCTGTTTCCCTCCTCTTTCCTGATTTTGCACCCAAGCCCTTTGGGCATCCATTGCAACCTGGATTCTCTTGGGAACAAAGAGGAGGGAATATTTACTGTTGTGTAGAGCTAGCTGCCCCCCAGGAGCACTAGAGTAAGACAGAAACAGGCTTGGTTCTGAACTGCAGAGGCTTTGATCTTAAAGTAGCCTTTGATCCTGGACATGATTCATGCCAGGGGGGATGGAGCTGGTGGTTTGTGTAATCATTTGCTCATTCCTAAGACCAAATCCTACCTTGCAGGCATTAAAATTGTGAACAAAATGTTTCAAAGTGGCAAATTATTTTTATGAATTTATTTATTTATTTTACAAAGCACTGCCACCACCTTTCACTTGTAAAGCATTTTACCATTTCCAAGACATTTTCTCAGATGATTGTCTTTCACGTTAGCCTCATCATATTCTATTAAGAATCACAGCTGGGTGCTTAATCCTCTACCCTAGCTCCTTAGCAGGCAGAGACATCGTCACCCTTCAGATTCATCCACCTTCACCCTTCAGTCTTGGATGAATTCTTTTTGCTACCTGGCTCCAGGTTAACATGGGGAGAAGACCATTTGGCACTAGGGAATATCCTGGGTCTCCTTGGGAAGTTATTGACCCTGAGAGAGGAAGATGACTCTGAGGTTTCTCCCTTTTGAGAAGACACAAGTTCTCATGGGGGTGGGAAGAGTCACATTGTCTTCTTATGAGACCCCTTGGGAGGAACAAGTATGTTCCATGAAAATCACTTTTGTTTGACCATTAGAAATAAATCTGGAAGCATGGATTTTAAGTCAGACAGTTGTAGATATTCCCTCCCATCCCTCCACCCCTCCTCCCCTCCCTGTTTTCTTCTCCCCCTCCTTCTCCTTCTTACCTTCTTCCTCCTCCTCCTTTTCCTCCTCTTTTCCTACTTCCCAGGCAGCTCTTAGGTAGTAACACTAATGGATTCTCTGTAAGTCACAGCTCATTTCACGTGCCACTCACACGAAACATGTCATGATGGCATGAGAGCCTCCACCTACAATTTTGGCTAACTTTGGGTTGTCTTTATCACTTCCATGAGAGGTTGGTTTCATTGAAGCACTTTCAAAGTCCCTGAAATGGGAAGGGCTTCTGAAGCTCCATGTCATCTTCTTCTGAGGTCATGAAGATCTTTTCTTTCCTCATGGAGAAAAAAAATTCTGTGCTTGGTGGCTGAGAATGGCACATTAGGATGCAGCCTTATAGTTTTCCTCCTCTGGAAAGCTGTATCACACATATTCACATTCCTGTAGGATGTCCTGTAGGATGTACATTATAGTTTATCATCCATGAAGCCTTGTGTCCATGCTATGAGGCAGATAATATTTGAAATTATACACTGGAGGGACAAAAATACCAAGTCTCAGAGACAAGCTTTCACAAGTTTAAAAGGAGATTGGGAACTTTATAACACTCAAAAGTAAACATGGTATATAATCAAGAGAAACCGTCAATTCAATAATAGAAAGAAGAACCAACTAAGGGACATTTGTGTTCACAGCAGCAGCATTCACAATAGCCTACAGGTGGAAGTGATGCAAATATACACCTATGGACGAATGGATATGTTTTGTTCACATGCTGTGGAGTATTATTCAGCCTTAAGAAGGCTGGAACTTTGACATCTACTGAAAGGATGAATGTTGAAGACACAATGTACAGTGAACCAACCCCGTCACAAAAGGACAGATGCTGTGTGAATCCATGCAAAGGAGACACCTAAAATAATCAAAATGATAGGAGCAAAGTAGAATTGAGGTTGTCAGGGGCTTTGAGAAGGAAGAATGCTTAATGCTTACAGAATTCAAGATTTTAAAAACATTTTCATGCATGCAGTGAAAATATTCCGTTTACATTTTGCAAATTGAAAATTCCTGAGGGTGGGCAAACAACATGAAGATACTCATACTACTGAACCATATACTTAAAGCTATATATTTGAACTATGTACAATTGTGTGTTATGTGTGTTTTGCCACAATTAAAACAACACCAAGACAAACAAAAACAAGTCAAGTCAAGCTAGTTGTAAAACAAGTCCTAGATGAACAGAGCTTTGTTAACTCAAGGACTTCCTGGAGACACAGTCACATGACATGTGGCCTTAAGGAGTAGGGTCAGAGACAGTGATTTCAGCTGGGGGGAAAGTTACTCTGGGGAGGACTTGTTGAGGAAGTAACTGAGTCATTGCTGCCTTTAACTTTACTGAAAATTCTTCCTTCTATCCATGACTTCTGGAGGAAAATTCATTTTGAAAGCATAGACCTCTGTATTCTATTCAAAATACTGATCCGAAGGCTTCATGCTGTTGGTTAAAGGAGTTCCCTGTCCTTGAAAGCCAGGAACTAACCTTCAAGATTTCTAGAGCCTGGGGAAGTTTCTTTCCCTGGGCACAAAGGATGATCAGAAAACAAAGAGTCCTTCTTTGTTGGAATTAAAGAAGGATGCTGTCTGGGTGGGTGGTTAATCACATACAATGTCTTTTAAATCAGAACCCACAGGTTCTCTACAAAATTTACAATTTATAGTAGTCTAATCTTTATAATATAAATATAATTTAAAATAATAGTTGGAGTAACCAGATGATCAGCTTATCACTAGTATTCTTGTATAATTCCAGCACCCACATTTATGATTGTATTCACTCTAGTGAAGGGCAAATGACATCTAGAAACTTTGCATGAATGGAGGTGTAGCTCCAAAATAAACTGAGGAAAGTGGGGGGAGAATTGAGTCATCTCATGGCATGAGTACGCCATTCTAAAAAATGCCAGCACTGTAACCATGCCAACATCCTAATTGTGCTGTGAGTTCATTTAAACAAAACAATATTATTGGTGCCATTAATTTAATGGGGTTAATTTGAATGTTATTGGCCATTGAAGTTTTGTTCCTATTTAATTTGTAGATGTGTGTGACTTTTCAAGTTAAGTTGGCATTGTAAGCTTGGAGAGTGTATATTTATGTTTATGTTGGTCTAATTTTTAAATAGCAATATAATAAGGTTAACTTATAATGAGATTGATATAACATTCTGGGGGCAGGAGGATTCTTCCCTTTAGAATCTCTGCAGGTCCTTAGGGTGAGAAAGAGGTCACATAGGGATCAACAGGCTGTAAGTCTGATCTTAGAGGGCAATCGGGAACCAGGACTTTAAGAGGTCAATACAAAAACTCCTTGAGGATCACTTTTCTTACATCTAGAAGATCTACCTATTATCTTCAGTGTAAATACACAAAAATCTACAACTTTAAATAATAGTGTCCAATTTGTGTTCATGAAGAAACTGACACTGTCTTCTTAGCCTCTCAGGCTCAGTTGATCCTCTTCTGTTTCACACCCTTGTCCTTTTTGTCAGTGCAAGGTTGGCTGCTTCTTTTGTTCAGGGTGCTTGTTTTCAGGACAGAAACTTCTAGGGTTGTCATCAGCAAGTGCTCAGATTTCATGTAAACACTTCTGATCAAGAGTTTGCCTAGAGTTTGGCTCCCCTAGAAAACATTCAGCAAACTGCTGCTTTCTTACTAAGCGTGTCCTCCACACATGCTTGGTATTTTGCTTGCTTTCACAGCTCTCTAGCCCACATGCTCACACTCCCCTCTGTTTGCACTTTCCATTGAGAAGTGGATCCTGTCCAACACTGAGGTGGGGTGGGGTGGGGTGGGGCTAGGAGCTCTCTGGGCAGGAAGTTACTTCCTGAGCAGGAGCCAATTTGAAAATGGATTCACACTTGGGGTACAACTAGACTTTCTTTGTAAATCATTAGTGCTCCTGCTGCCAACAGGATATAGAGGCTATTTCTAGTTCACGTTCCATGAACCACATCATGGAGGCATCACTTCTCTCCTGTGCTCATTTCTTTGGCAGCATTTGCTAGATTCCTTGTTTGTGACAGTTACTGTTCCAGGTGTTATCAACACCAAGGTGAATAACATACAGTGTTTGTCTTTCATGAGTTTATGGAATCATGTGGTTGCTATTAACACCCAGCTAGATGGTAGTGCATTGTGACAAATACCTCTTTATACCCTTGCCATACTGAATAATATAATAAAGTCCTCCAGAGATCAAGAAGATGAGCTCCATGGCTAGCTGGGGGGGAGGGAGGGGTCAGGAGAGACATCTTGGAAGGCATGATATTTGAACCCCATTTTGAAGGAGGAATGGGAGTTCTTTTGGGCGAAATAGGGCTAGGGAGACATTCAGGATAGATGAGTATGTGCAAAAGCTCAAAAGAATAGATGTGCATAGACTTTGGGTAAAAATGTAAATTGTCTGGGATGAATGGAGCACAGGTTTTGGGGATGTATGTTTTGGGAGAGAGTATGTGGTGGACACAAGAGAGAAGCAGGGATGAAATTAGACTCTAGACCCAGCAGAAACAAGTCATTATTCCCCCTTTCCAACTTATTTCATTCCACTGCTGCTTTTGGGTTACTGTACTTTCTCACCATCTCCCCCCCTTTTCTCTCTTCTTTCCTCCTGTCCTTTCAGTCTCTTTTCCTTTTAAAAGCTTTGTAATTCACACACAATACATTTCATTCATTTAATGTGTTCAATTCAGTGATTTTATTTTAGTGTAGTCACACATTTGTGCAACCATCACAGCAATTAATTTTAATATTTTTTATCACTTCAAAAAGAAAACCTATAGCCACTAACTATTGCTACTCTATCCCCATGCGTTCACCTCAGCCATAATCAGTAATCTACTTTCTGTCATGATGAATTTGCTTTCTTTGGACATTCCGTGTGGAAAGAGTACGTGGCCTTCTGTGACTGGCTTCTTTCACTTAGCATGGTGCTTTTTCTTTTCTTCAGCAGCTGCAGAATAGGCAGTTATGTTTCTCCTAAACTTGTGGGAGAGACAAAGTAAAAGAAAACAGTGATGGAATATTTTGGGGACTTCGAAAAACCAAAGCTAAAAAAGGCACAAGTTTCATCTAAGACATTTTCCTTCTGGGATCATGGTTTCTCAGGTATAAATATTTCTCTTACGAAGGACTTCCTCTTGTTTTGAGCAAGGGTTAGATTACTAGAACCCCATTCCTACGGTTTATTTTGTAGCCTCGTTAGTAGAGACAAGCCCTCCCTTCCCACTGTTGTCTGACCACTGTCCATAAAAACAGCACCAATGTGACTTGCTTCTTTATGAACTTTCTGCATGAAAGTTCTGGGTGGATATGAAATTGTAATTGTTTTTCTTCCAGAAGGAATTAGATGAACTGGTAAGTAGCATAAGCTGTACCTGTTTTCTGAAGTGTTGTAAATTCATATTCACAAATTCAACAGGGCAGCCCTTGTCCATTTTGTGTGTCACTGTGAGAATTGCTGAGATCTGAAAAGGTCTGGTTTCTTTCACTCTGAGCCTCACTGGCACATTTTCAAAGACCACATCAGTCAGTGTGAACAGCCTGGATTCTTTCCACGCAGCTGTCTCAGGGTTTTATAGCCCTTGAGATGGAGTCTTATAAAGACTGGTTGCCATTTTGAGCTACAGTCTAGCGATTCTCCCTCTTTTATGACATAGTGATTCGATTTCAAATCTGTTTAGAGAAGGATACGGTTAGAGTGAATCATCTTAGGCCTCAGTTTTCTAAAATAGAACAGGAGATGCGGCCCTTGACTCACAGTTATAAACTACTTGTCACTTAATACAGCAAGATTTTCAGGGTGGCTTAATCAATAATTTTGAGGTTCATAGATGCCACAGAGCTTCTTCCATCATATTCTGTACTCCAGCACTGAATGTCGTGTTTACAACCTTGACCAAATGGTGTGTTTTAAGTGTCTATTGTGTGTAACTCTGCTTGTTCTTTTTTCCCCCTCTCTGCCTTTCTGTCTGTTTCTCTCTCTGCCTCTGACTTTGTCCTTGCCTGTCAAACTTATATTTACCAAAAATAATTCTGTAATATTTTAACTAGAAAGATTTTGGCATATGCCATCAGGTTGTCCTTTAATGGTTTAAGAAATATATTAAGTGAGAATGGAAAATGGTGGGGACAGGACTGGGACAGAGGGTAGAGAGCATATTCAGTCTCATAGAAATCCAGGCCTTGTGCAGTGAAGCTTCGACCAGAGTTTAAAGGTCAACTTGTTTAATGAATCAGCCAACCCAGAAGCTCATCTGGGAGCTAGTTTCTTTCTAAAGAGCCAACTTGGTGGAGGGATCCTTGGAATATGAGGCCAGTAGAGGCAGCAAGCACACCTCTCATTAGACATCGATGAGCTTCAATTTCAGGTCAGCCCAGGGTGATGGGGAAGTGCCAGTGGCACCATCTCTACACCTGGATTAGAGTTAGGGGTCCACTCATTTATGAGCTGTGATGTTGGACATGTTATTGATTATCTTTATTACTGATTGTCTTTGATCTTCAACTTACCTTTTTTTGGGTAAAGAGCTATAACCTGCCTCGTGAAAGTTAATGTGAAAATCATTAAATATGCACTGAATGTTGAAGGTATGGGGATGTTTTCAGATTCAAGAGTTGTCTCTGTCCCCAGTAGGGTAGTGTTCTATGTTACCCATTTGAGAATGCCTAACCAGACATTCAGTTGCCAAGTGTGCTTTGCCAGTGCATTCCTACATCCTGTCATTCATTCACTCACTTATTCACTCAGTGTTGACCAGTGAGTGTTGATATGGCAGGTGTTGGGGACGCAGTCATGATGGGTCAGATGTTGCCCTGCTCCTGCCTGTCTAGTGGTGATTTTGTCACAAATGGACTACACTCTTGAGTGAAAAAGTTCCTGGTTCTCTGGTAGCATTTGGAGATAGAGAAAACTAACTGGGATGCAAGGATGAAAAGGAGGGATCCAGGTAAAGGTGAGAAAAAGAGCATGAATTGACATCCAGTGGGTGCAGAGATGGTACAGTGTGGCACTTGAGTTATTTTGGCATATCTATTATACTGAGTGTGAGGGGAAGTAGAAATGTACACAAGAAATATGGACAGAACCCAAGCTACCAGTGCCCAGGAGTTTTCTCCTTGCTTCCCTGACTAAGTTCCTGTCCCGGTTGTTGATACCATGGAGCTGCTATTGACTAAAGACAGGACATCGAGGAATTTCTCACATTCAGAGTTAAACTTGAAGTACATTTTGTTTATCATAGACATAGCAAGATTTAAATGGTAGTTCTGTGTACTTAACATACTGCTATAGATGACACCCTTGAATGGTTTAATTAAGTAAAATATGGAAAAGGTGGGGGGTGGATCTTGTTTCTTGGTGAGGGGTTCTTGGCAGTGCAGAGCACTGGACTTCTTGTTCTGGTCATCTGAGCCAACACCAGAACCCCCCAACCTCCACCCTGGTCAGCTCTTCTGGGACCATGGCATTTGGGTTTGAAGGTTGCATCCTGTCACCTTCTCTCCACAGTGCTTCCATGACTTTATCCCTCTTTGCAGTTTAACATCCGATTCACTTCCACTTCGTGGTATTCATGAAGGCACTGGACCTGGGAACCCTTTTCCTAGGCAGCAGACATGAGAGAGCATACCATTGTTTCTGTTTGACTCATCAGCTTAGCCTTAGGCCATATTCAATGTCAAGCTTGACAGTTGAGGCCATGTTTGGAGGTACCATCTCACCTTTTATCAAATGCATCATTTTCACTTCCTTCCTTCCTCCTATGTCTTATCTTGGCTACCAGCACTTTTTCCTGTTCTAATTTTAGCTCAACAAAAGCCTGTAGGACATGACTATGTGCCTAGGAGAGGGTGTGCCTCTCCTAGGGTGCAGAGGCCGGTAAAGCTCAATGCCTACCTTCTAGGAGTTCACCTACATGAGGGGAGTAGTACAGTTGGGGGGAAAAAGGGCTCAGCTCTATGTAGTGGGGGAGTAATTCTACTGGATGGAGTCTGTAGGAGCTTTGAAGAGGAGCACCTTAGCCATCTTGGTGACAAGGAAGAGGCCTGAAGTTTCAGCAACAATCAGCTAGACAAATGCAGGTACTTTCCAGGCATAGAGTCAAGCAGGAGCAAAGGATCAGACAATGAGGTGCATCACAGAGGAACTGCAAGACTGAGTCTATGGGGCTGGCTAGGAGGTAGAGAGAGTGGAAAGCAGGGAGGAATACGGGTGGGCAGACTCAGCTCCAGCCTTTCTTCTCCTCTCCAGAGCCATATAGGGTGGTACTTAGCACCTCCTGGAAGCCCTCTGGGCTGAGATGGTCACTGACTCCTTCCCTATGGGAAATTTGTATTTTGTGAAATTTTCCTTAAAGAGTCCCAAGAGAATGGAGGGACTAAGCCTGCACTGGCAGGAAAAGTGGATTAAAAGCAGGCCAAACTGAAAATAGCTCCTGGGGGTTGACCAGATGGAAATTAGATTGTTGGTTTGTGTGGGTGTAACTGTGGGGAGGCCAGTAAAGCAGTGAGAACAAGGGAATGAGTCTTCCTAGAGCGTGGGGGAGAAAATGTTGCTGCTGGGGTCAGTTCAGCAAATGTTCCAGAGAATACTACCCAAGAAAGCCACATGTTAAAAAAAAAATTCAAAAGCTTTTTGAGTGCCATAGGAAAAAAACACTTTATTAGTTGATGTGTAGCAAGAAGATCACTGGCCCTGCTGTTTGATTATGCATTTGCAGACAGGTCTGGAAACAACAATCTGGGGACTGGTTCTAGTCTTTGTTCTTGACCTGGAAGAATTCATTCTTCTTGGCTTGCTATCATTAGGTGAGTGTCATCCCTGTAGGAAAATGCTCCCTTCTTTAAAATAATGAACTGGTCTGTGTCCTCTGGCATCTGTCTCTGCTCTTTTTGTGGAAAGTCACCTGCTTAGGAAGCCAGGACCAGGGTCTTGTGTAAACACATGCTGCCTGGGCTGGCTGGCTTTTCTTCTCTCATCACTAGGTTGTTTTGAGAGCTCAGTTCAGGGAAATGATGATGCCAACCTCCCAGACAGCCCTGGCTGCCCTGAATCCCTTCAAGCACCCCGGAGGTGGGTACTTCTGATTTCCTCATTTTAATGCTGCAGGAAATAGTGCCCTGGGATGAAAACACACCTCAGCTCTGTGAGGAGGACAGGCTTCGGGAAGGGAGATTTAGATTTGAGGTAAACAGAAGAGGGGATTTCATCAGCTTCTCGGAAGTGCTTGGACCTGACGCTTGTTAGCTGCTACTAAATTTGGCCTTTTTGTTTCCCTTGCACAGGATATAATGGCAACCATGGCACAAGTTCCAGGATGAATTTAGACAAACAGCTTGGCAGGTGAAGATTTTTGCCTGTTATGCGTCCAAAAAATATTAAAGGTTGTAAGCATGACTCAGGGTAATTTCAATTAGCATGTCACGAATAGAAAGAAATACAACCAACACAAAAAGAAACAATAACCACAGAGCAGCCTAATGGATCATTTTTTAAAATATAAATTCCTTAAAATTTTCATTGCTGTCAATAAACTCCTGGAGGGTAAAACTGTTTTTGTCCTTTCAGCTTTTATATTATGATAAGTTGATTTTCATATTTGGGGGATAATGTAGAGCCTGTCAGTACCTACCTTCCTGTCAGGTATCTAGAAGTACTTCTGAGGTCTCTATTGAAGCACTAACTCTTACGGTATATCATTTGTTCAGGAGCCTATCTCCTTCCTCCAGTGCCCCACCATTATCCCCACCTCAACCCTCTTATCCCCACCTCAACCCTCGCATCCCCAATAGCCCAGAAGGGGTCTTTTCACTTGACTTTTGTATGCTACTGTGAGCACAATATGCTTGGCACATAGCAGGCATGTATTTGATGCTAAACAATCTTTCTGATACTAGGGAATGATGTTTTTAACTGCCAACTGACCAAATAGGGTGAAAAGCTCATGGAGAGCTAGTTAAGAGGTAGGAAAGGAACAAAGAATTTGAAAACCAAAGACTTTAATTTCTTTTTAAACTGCTTCTATCATCATGTGAAAATCATAAATTTGAATTTTTGCAACCAATGAGGAGGATAATACTGCTTTCCTTATGGACTTGGGGGAGAGGGTAAATTATGTAATAGATGTGAAAATACTTTTCCAACCACAGTGAGTATGATGGAAAAACATCATTTGTGGAGAGAAGCATCTGTACTTGGGAATTGGAACAGCCACATCCCTACATAGTTCCTTCCATTTTATCTGAATGACCTTCAGTAAGTCGACTATTTGACCTTGCCTCAAAAGCAAGGAAACTCTGTGTTCTATTACCCATGGTGCTCATCAGGATCAAAATGAATATGGTTTGGAGAAGATTAACGTCTGTGAACTGGAGCTACATAATACTCAGCAGGAGTGATGGGTTTCTTCAGATTTCCTGGCTGCTGTTTTCTCCTGCTGTCCATCTTCCTCACAGCTTGTCTCTATGCCGCCAATTCTGGGCATATGAACACACCTGTGTGTAGTGGTGGGGTGCAGAAGGTAGGACCCCTTGTGACTCAGAGTGCTGACAGCTGTGGCTCTCTTTGCTGAGTGGTAAGTTGGATGGACCGGATTCGTGGCAGTTCACTTTGACAATAGGGAATTTGGGGCAGCAAAGTCTGTCTCTGTTGAAACCCCACACTTTGGGAGAGATGCATTTAAGGGTACAAACAGGTACATACATTTTGGTATATCTGCCTTCCAAAATGGACACGGATAATGCTTGTCTTTAATGAGCAAGAACACATTTTCCCATCAACCAGATAATTTTAGAGTTCTTATCTGTATACCAAAAGTAGAGCACTTCAAAGTATGAGTAAGTGGGACCTAAATAACCAGGACCCTCAGTTTATCAGAATTATATCACTGCAGTTTGTGTTCCAGAGAGATTAGCACACACGTAAAACTGGTATATCAGGTTAATATATTGAGACATTAATTTGTATTTTGTGCTATGATAGAAGAATGCAGTTGTGTTTCATTCATTTTATCCTACCTTTTTTAATTCCATGTAAATAGACAGGTCTTTCAGGGTCACTTGATTACAGATTCCTGAGACAGCAGAGAGAGGTGAGTATGATCAGAGTGTGCAAGTGGAAGCTAGGCTTGGGTGGGAGCTATCTTGAGCTGAGGTGCTTTTGCAGGTTGGTAGGTATGCCATGTGGCATGTCAGTCCCACTCTGTGCCCACTCTAGGTGAACAACAGGACTTATGACAGAATGCCTGGATTAGTTAGTAGGTAGAGCTGAAGACAGAAATGAAGTTCCTGGCCCCAGTAACCACTGGTTTCCTCTACCTCTAGAACAGGCTAGGAAATACCAGACAGTAGCAGTGCAAGAGATTATGTTGACTCTGTGTAGCTCCAATAGCTTAGGAAGTCATAGTGAGTACTGAGATGACTTGGAGTTGAATTGAGTGAAAATCAATAAATATGATATTTCTTGGAAAACTAATATGAGTTTGCAAATTTACTCTGACTTGGTTGGCAATATTTGTTTTAGAAATGCAATTTCTTTTGAGCACTATAATGTCAGTTGATATCCAGTTCAGTCTCTAGAATCTAATTTTATGGGCTTGAAAAGTTGAGCTAGAGCAAGAGAGAAGTTGAAAGTCAAGTTTCAGAACTTAGTGTGGTAGAATATAAAACAGTCTAGAGAGCTTTTAATATGCCATGCATGTTACATGTATGAAATCACTTATCCTCATAAAACCTACGGAGTTGGGTAATGTTACTCGTCTCCTTTTTGGAAGATTGGGAACTGAAGGGCAGAGATGCTCAAGATCATGTAGGAAAGAAGAAACAAAGCTATAAGCAAGCAGTCTGGCTTCAGAGTTCATGCTTCTGGCAACTACACTCTTCTGCAGTAGACCTTGACTTGTAAGTGACCAGCTGAAGTATTTGTTCTGGGCAGTACTTGTAGATATGCAGGGAGGTATTCTAACTAAGCAAGAGTTTAAATTACTATCAAGGGATAGCCAATATGCACATTATTTATGATTACTAAGATGTAAGGTAGTTTTATTTTTTTAGGATAAAACTTATAAGCGCTGAGTCAGAAAGGGGTTTCTGGATAACCCTTGGTTGTTTCACTTCATAATTACAAAGCAATTTTCTTCCTAGCATGTTTTGATGAATTCAGACATTACTTCAGTAACAGAATAAATTTCAGTCACTGAGGTGATCTTGAGGTAGATGAAAGAAAATTCTTCCTGGACTGTAAGTCTACAACTCAACCACATCTGGTCTGGTCTGTGGGATTCAGAGATACTGAAATAGGGACAATGACAGGAGATTATCAGGATGAAATCACAAAAAGGAGTATATTTGCTTTCTGGCAAGAACACTAAATTCTGGCAGAGTATATGGGACAAATATGGAGTGATTGGGTCCATCTGGACCATTCTACTGCAATGAAATTTGACTAGGAATTTGGAGAGCATTAGTATGGCCTTGTCCCCATTACATGTGGATGTAAATAGAGTGTAATATTTGTTTTTAGGTAAATACCCAAAAGGTTATAACAGGTGAGGGTTTAAGAGTAGGTTTTCTTTGAAACAAGGATCCTATATGATGTTTGTAGGTGGCATTTCCCATGCTGATCTCAACCTACTTTCTCATGGCAGAGGGGTCATATGAAAATAAATATAGTCATACTTATGAAAGGTTAAATTTTATCTTCACTAGGAAAGTAACAGTCATGTGACTAGAAGATTTCTTTGCTAGGAGCCTAAAGGTGACCCCATTCCTCCTCTTCCTCTTTCTCTTCCTCCGTAGGAGCTGCCACAGGGTTGTCTGCTTTAACAATCTTAGGTCTCCTCAATGAACACTTTACTAAATGAAAGTACCACGTGTTTAGCAATTGTTTTGTCGTTAAACTGCCGCGGCTGGGCATGGTAGCACATTCCTGTAAGCGGCAGTCTAGGAAGCTGTGGCCAGGGCCAGGGATCACAGTTTGAGACCTGCTGGAGGCATGTAGTGAGACCTAGTCCCAAAAAATAGCTGGGCATGGTGGCGCACGCCTGTAATCTCAGCTACCTGGTAAGCTGAAGCTGGGGATTGCTTGAGTCTGTGGAACTCCAGGCAACATGAATCTGTGGTTCCATAGGCAAAAATAGCAAGACCTAGTCTCAAAAAAAAAAAAATTGTGACTGCCATTCATTTCTGAGCCAGCTTTCTCCTTTGACTTGGGTTTCTGACTCTGCTGTAAAGCCATCTGCCGGTTCACCCATCTCTTAATCTGCCTACCATCCATCCATTCATGCTTGTATTTAAGTTTTACCCCATTACCTGCCTTCTCTGTGTCAGACTGCCCTCTGTCCCACAGATGGTTCTTCAAACTTTGCGTAGCCTGGAGTCTTAAAGAGCCCCTTCTTTACCCATACAGGAGAATGCAGGGTGCTGAGAGGCACACTCAGACTCATTTTCCTGGCCCTTTCCAGAACCAGTGTGTCTCTGGTACAGTTAACTGTTCTCCTCAACATTTCTTGATACCATTCTGAACTTGCAAAGTTGGAGTGGGAGGAGGGAAGGAGATGTTCTGGGGGAGGGCGGACATACCTCCATCTTCTTTCTCTTGTGGAGGGGGTACTCTTGGAGAGCTATAAGAGCTTTGGGATCTTTATATGTCAAACAAAAAAATTTTTTAGAGTCCTGACATAACTCTGTCCCTCTAACAGTCTTAGATCTATTGCCTTTAGAGTGACATATCACAGCTTGGGATTCACAGCAGAAGCAACAGTGTCTTTTTGCCAGTTATCATATCCCCTTCCTGGTGCAGTATCTCTCAATAGCATGGTCCATTTTTAGTGGTTGTTGATGTATGGAGTAGCTAACTGGGGGAATGCAATGAGTACCAGTTTAAATACCCCTGGGTACTTGGGAGTCTCCTGGAGCCCCACCCTCACCCCATCTTCCACTGCCCTATTCTCTCTTTCAGGTGACTTGGAGAAAATGCCTCCCTCTTCATATTTATTCTGATTCACGTGACAATTTAGATGACTAAAACCTGAACTAAAGCTCCTGAGCCAGGAATTCTTTCCTGTGTGCACATGAAGCCACTGTGCTGAACTCAGCTGTCATACCACATCATCTCTGTCCCACTGCTCCTGGGCAATTTGGCCCCATGATCAGAAAGACTGGCTCCAGGGTGTTGCAATCTGTCATATAATGAACTATAGAAGCTTCTCTGGTGGGTATTCCTTAATGTTAACACCCCAAAATTTGAATATATTAAATACCAACAGCCTCTCAAAACTGAAGCAGTTTGAAGCTTGCTTTTCAAAGGTTGAGATGACAAGGCTACTTCAATGGCATCTCCATGGCTGTGGCTCGCTCTGCCTGTCTAATATTAGGATGATGTTCCTCCCAGCTGGCTTAGGGGGAGGGTTTAACCATGTGGTCAGCATGTGGCCAGCATTTCATTGGTTTCTCATTGTTATGTTCACTCATGCTTCTTGTATATTTTAGTCTTTCTTAGAATACTTTCTACTTAGAATCCTTGATCTAGTAAACATTCACTGTCTGGGTACTTTTAGGATACTAAATACCCCTTGGGTACCACTTTCTGAGTATTGACTTCTGCTTGTCCTTGAGGTCTTGCCCAGCATACAGTTCCATCACTTAGAGATCGCCGTGATTACTCCCTCTCTCCCTTTCCTATCAGTCCTCAATTGGGGTTCCTCCTCTGCTTCCTGAGAACCCATGGTCTACTCCTATTTTAGCATTTATCACATATTATAATTGCTTTCTCAATCAGTCCCTTTTGGACCTTATTTCTAAAAGGGCAAAGATATCATCTTGTTCATCTTTGCAGTCAGCACCTAGCACACCATTTGCACATTGAGAGCCTCCATAAGATTTACTAAACAAATGACTGCATGATTGATCAGTTTTGTATTTTCAAAATCACAACCCGGTGAAGGATTGGCTAAGGAGAGATTCCTGGAACCGGGAAAACAAACCAGAGCTATTTAGTGTGATTTTAATTTTAACTTGACCTTGAGGCTCTAGGCTGAGTAAACAGAAGATGAAAGACAAAAGTATTGGATTTAAGAAATGGTAATTTTCTCAATGTTTAAAAACTTTTAAAAATTTCATGCAATTTTACCCACAGCGAGAGAAAAAAAATGTCTTTGTCATGAGAGATATGACATGTCATGCATTTTATCTTGTCTCTGGGGCAACAAAGCGAGTAACATTAGAGAAAAAAGAAGAGAAATTGAGATGTCTCCAAACCAAATTCACTGTTACAACCAAAAATTGTTTAAAAGGAAAAAACAAAGGTTTTCCAAAACAGAAAGGATTCTAAAGTGAAAATGAAAAAAAAAACAACAATGGAAATTTTATGAGTGCTTAATTCTATTGAGACACAGCTGTGTGATCTTTTGACATTCATAGCAGGGAAGAAATAGCAAGTTGGAACTGTACGTGTAAGCTGTAAGCTGTCTCCCAAGGCCCACAGTGAAACACGATCAGCCCTGAGAGGTGTGTGAAGGAATACAGTGACAGGATTTCCTTGAAAAGGGCTGGCAGGGGAACACAGCTTCTCTGAAGGATTGCCCCTGTCTCTTCCCTTGGTTTCCATGTGGAGTGTGCTCATTTCTGCTCCATGAGGAGCAAATTTCAGGTTCATTTCAGGTATGGTTGTTGCTTCCTGCTTCTGGCATCGGGGGATCAGTGTTGTCAAGGAGACACAGTGGAGACAATTCATATTTGAATAGGTTCTTCTTAAGTGGGGCAGTAGGACCTGAAGAAGGATCTGTGGCAGTGACATCATGCTTCCTGTTCAAATGTCTCTCATAGCTCCGGTAGTGGCCACACTGGCAAGCTGTCACAAGGTTTCCCAGAGTCTTCTGGGTTCAAACTTTCATCTCTTGTTGTACTCAGAATACATTGGTAATTGTTTCATGAGTATCTTTGATATGCAACTTTAACAGAGATGTTTCCAGTTTTTAACACTCAAAACCCCCCTTCAGTATCTGGGTTCCACTATTGGGTTATCCATCTCTCCATCTCCATTTCCAGTACCATAAGATCCCTACTTGCTTTTTGGGTATCAATTATGAGGTCTCTGTGTGTCTCAGTTCCTCAGGCCAGTTCTTTCAGCAGTTAGATGACCAATAGCCCAAGTCATGGTAAGAATGTACCCAAAGAGCTAAGGAAAGATATAAAGTCACAGAAGAAAACTAGCTAGTCTTTAAGGACCCATTCATTTTAGTTCACTAAGTGACATGAAATTATTCTCAGGGCCTTCTACCCTGAAAATGGTATGAAAAAGCATTAATGAGATAATGAACTCTCATAGGGCAGCCTTTTGGGGCTATTTAGCATTCCCAGATGATACTGGAGACAAAGAGTCTTACATAATTCAAAAACCACTGAAGTTCATGTTAGTGTTCAGAATGATACCAACACATTATCAAGAAAAGCTAAACACATATAGAGCATACGTGTGTGTGTTCACATGCGTGTGTGTGTATCTAGGAGGTGAACTATCTAGTATATTTCAGGAATATTTCTTACCAAACATAAAATATGAAAAGGAAAAAATATTAGCTTGATGGGAAATTAAGCTATGTGAGCTATTACTGTGCATATTCTATGTGATACTTTTTATCACAACGCCAGTGGAATTAAACGTTCTTACACTTGGATTCCACAGAAGCACGGGTAGTGTGTTAGGGATCTCTGCAATCACTTTTTATGGTGGTTCTTAGATAATTATTGGCTGTGGAACTTTTTCTGTTATGAAATCTTATGCATGAACCCCACCTGTATGTGAAAATCTTTTCTGAAAGTACGTGCTCAACAAACTGTAAGAACTGCTGGTCTCAGATTCAGGTGGTATCTTAAGTTCATCTTCCATAAAAAATAACACAGACTGAGTAGCTACAAGAACTGAAGGTCATTACAGTTCTGGAGGACAGTTGTGCAAAATGAAGGTACTCCCACATCAGTTTCCTGTGGAGAATCTCTTGCTGGCTTATACACGGCTGCCTCCTGTGCCCTCACCTGGAAGGGAGAAAGGCAGAGTGCTCCTTGTCCCCAGTAGCATTTGGGAGTGCTCCATAACGCCAACTGGTTGTCCTGTTACAGGTGTCTGTTCTTATAAAAGAAAGACACTAATCTCATCATGACGACCCCACTCTCATGACCTCATATAACTCTACTTACCTCTTGAAGGGCCCTTCTCCAAGAGCCATCATACTGGGAATTAGGGCTTCAATATGTGAGCTTTGGTGGTGCAGCCACCAGCAATGTGAAAGCTGAAGTGTAAGGGGATCCTGTGATGCGTGTGGAATCCCAGGCACACATGAACTTGTTCCCTGGTGATGATGTCTAATTTGGGGTTCCCTGTTTTTGCTTTAATCTCATAGCATTGATATCCAGAGCAACTGGTTTGGAGTCTAGGCACTCAGTCACTTTTGTCCTTTCAAGAATTGGGCAAATTTAATGAAGGATTTCTGAGGCTGCCTTTTCCAAAGCTCATCAGGAGCCAATTAATAATTACATTAGACATAGCTATCAGGTTTAGAGGTTTGACTAAATTCAGCAGGTACAGAGCCTTGACCAAAATCAGCATTGGTCTGGGAATTTCATATTTAGTATCTTATTTGACCCTCATGATGATTTAGGGTCACACACTCTTATCACATCTCCATTTCATAGAGTCATGGAGACTGTGCACTGATTGTGCAAAGTCATGCCGCCAGTAAGTGGCTCTGCAGGAGATTGAACCCAGACTGCCTGGCTCCGGAGTCTGTGCTCTTAATCAGCACCAGCCTTAGGGATAAAATGGACAATAGGATAATCAGGAGATGTGCAAAGGTAGCCCCTCCCCTGGATGACTAGTTGGAATCTTCTGACTGTCCCCTGGTTGGGGCTGGAATGTCAGGCTGATAGTATGAAAAGCTGTAAGTGTAATCGACATATGGGTGTTTCCCAATCTGAGAAAACAGGCAGAAACTTGTCTGCTTCTAGTGCCAAATAATGAATGAGACAGACTTATTCTACTCATAGCCCCAATTTCCTATTTTCTACTTGGATAGAGATCAATGGTCTCTTGATCTTGGTTCCCAGGATCAGAACACTAGGCAAAGTCTTATAAGTCACTTCAGACTTTTGTTGCCATTGAACTGGACAGCCTGGAGCAGGATGCCATTTAGTATTAAATAGTATCTGTTAGCCTAGCCTTTTGAGCTGATAATCTCCTTCCTCCTTCTTGGTGGTATTTTATAGTCACCAAGGAGGTTCATTGTGCTGGGTGTCCTATAGGCTAAATCTGTGGTCTGCTGCCCTTGAGGTTTGCATCTGAACATGGATTGGTGTCAGTCACTCTGGTGGAGCTTACCGTCAGCTATTACTTCTACTTGGGTGGTTCAAGCACTGTGTTCAGCCCCACAGGAAGAATGGGATGTGTGGAATGGTGAGGATATGTATGGATAGCGGGTGGACATTTTATCCTAGTACATAAATAATATGTGAGACTCTGGCGTTATATTGATAAGGATTCATTCTTGGCTTTTCATTGGGTTATTGCAGACAAATGACTTCACCTTCCCGAACTCAGCTTCCACAGTTACTAAGTATAACAACTTCATTACATGTTGTTGTCTGGATTAATTTAAGGTTCCACCATCTAGTAGGAGTTTAACAATATATTTTTTTACTCAGATGCTGCAGACTATGCACTTTTACTTAAATAAATGCTTTTGCTGTAGTTTAATTGACATCATATTTCTTCAGTGGGTTGTTTGCCTTTAATCATGAATCTTTTTATAACTGAGAGGCTTTCATGCTTCTGGGTAAAGAGCAGAAGCTAAAGCAAGGTTGAGGTTTAGGGATAGTTGTGGAACAATGAGGACCACCCATTGGCAGAAGAAATAACAATGATTTTTTTTTTGAAGGACTATCCTGCAAGAAAATAATTGCATTAAAGTTCATTTCATTGTATTAAACCTTGGAGGGATTTTAAAATTATTATTTTATGTCATGTTTCAAGTATTACTTCAACAAAGAATCATGGCCTCCTGGAAAGACTTCAGCAAATCAAATTGGGGAATTCGATCAAGTTGATAGCAAATAACCACACATCAGAATAAGAGCAAAGAGAAAGAAGCTTCATAACAAACCCAGAATAATACTTTAGGCCAGGGTCTGAGTGAGGTCAGTATTCCCTTAGTAGATAGAACTGGTTAACAGGACATGATGACTTAAGAGTTAAAAAAATTATCTTCTTCTCTGCAGATTTGACTTTTCAAAGATGGTTTTCTTGCTGACTCTTTAGTAACCAGGGAGCAGCTGATGATGCACTGTGCTGTTTCTCTCCTTCATGCACTTTGCTGGCAGAGAAATAACAGGGAAAAAAGCCATTCAAGTGGAATTGATGAGGGTGAAGGAATTACAATTGACCAAGAAAGAAGGTTAGAAAGTTATCTGTGGAGATGAAGTGGACATTTAATTTAATATTGATTTGAATTTCAGGAGGAGGAAACTGCCCTTGCGGCTGAGCAAGCTGTCATGCAGAAATCTCTGTTTACTCATTCTGACCAGGGCTCTCCTCTCCTCCCAATGGCCTCCCCACTCTCCCACATGCACGTGCCTCACTCAGAGGGCACTTTGAAGGGCTCTTCATCCATTCTAAGGTGGCGGGGAGTGGCATTTAAAGTACATTCAGTCAAAAGCTCTTCTGTCTAGTGACGAGGAAATTGCAGACACGAATTTCTGAATAAGATGCTTTTTTCCCCTACATCATTAGTATCTTCTCTAACAAATCTATTGCTTGCTCTTACAAATGATTGTTAAGAATCTGTCACTCTGGTGTTCCCTCCTGAACACAGAGGGTTTTTGAAATAACCAATGTTAGTTTCAAACACTGTTTCAGTTACTTCTGGTATGAGTTTTCTTTTCAAGCCAAGAAGAAAGTGGCATCATTCAGAGCCAGAGCTGCCTGACATGGCATCTTCCTGTAGCTCTGTCAGCGCAAACACTCACCCATTCATTGCCTCATTGCCTGATCCACTTGCAGACAATGTAACCAACACATAAATTGTGCCAGGCAAAGGACAGGTGGGTTAGCTCTGCTTGGGGCCCTGCCAACCCTCCCATCATGTAATAAGAGAGCTCTCAAATAAACACTGTATGATTTAATTGAATTTGAACTAGGAGATATGGTTTTTACAGAAACTAATTATGGCAGGCAACCTGGCATATTAGTGCAGTAAATCTCACTGATGTCAAGCCTTTGAGCTGCTGCTGCTGTGTTTGTTTTCTCGTTCACCCTCTTGCTTTGCTTCTCATATTCTTTTATTCAGTTTCTCTCCATTTATTCTCATCTCTTTCTCTTCTTTCTGGTATATGTAAACTTTAACTAGGGGTTCAGCATCCATAGACTTCTGAGTCCTGTTTCAGATCAGTAAGCACATATAATATGTGTGAATATGTGTGCATACATACATATATATATGGATGCATGTGGTGTGTTTGTGTGCACATGTGTGTGTTGGCCTTTCCATCTGTGTAGACAAGGCAATTAAGGATAGCAATGATATATGTTATGAATGCAGTCAGACAGTAGGGGCAGGGAGCAGTGGCTATAAAAATGATTCAAACTTTCTGTCTTCGGTTTATCATGGGTGACATGGGGGAGGGTGTTTACACAAAGAGGATGAGGACAATGATACCCACAATGAGCCTTGGAAACATTAGGCAGGATGTAGTACAGTTCACATATCACCAGAGTGTGGAAGGAAGAGTCTTAAATTCTTAGCCTCTTTCTTTAGAGAAAGAAACAGTCAGGGACAGAATAATTGACTAAGTATTGTGAGTGAATAAACTCATAATTACATTTATTACTTACTCATGAAGTCTGGCGATCTTAGAGTTTATTCAGCTGGTTGGTTGTCATTTCAACCTTCTATTTTTTCACCTTTTTTTTTTTTTGCAATCCCCAGAGTTTCTGGCTTTCTGTCCTCATCCTTCACAGTCTGACAATAGTTACTATAATGTAAGCACACTCTGCTTAAAGGAAGGACCAAACGCAGATGATGTCTCTCTATTAGGCTTAGGGTTTTGTTTTGTAAGAAACAAAGGTTTCCCAGAACCCCCAAGAAAGTGTTCTTTATATCTCCATTGTCTGAATTGGGTGACTACTTGTAAAGAAAAACAGGAATCTATCTAGCAAAAGAAGTTAGATTATGTTGGTTAATTTCTTAAGGATGATGCATTACCACTTTATTAAAACGAAAATTGAAGTGCTGGGAGAAAGGGGGAGGGGCCTGGAGTGATAGTTGGGTTATCTAACCTGTGACATTGATCATACTTTTGTCTAGTATATTTGAGAAAAAAAGACATTTGTCTTACATCAGCTGTTGAGACACTTCACTCATTAGCACCCTTCTTTGTTATTTGCTTGGCAACTTTACACCCTGGGATTATTTAACTATAATTCCCTTGAAATAATATTCTTTTTCCTGGCAGGCCTTCATATAGGAGTTTAGGTCAGCTAGACATGGATTCAAATTCAGTGCCAGAAGTACTGCTTACTAGCATTGTAGTCAGTCAAATTACTTCTTCATTTGGTAAAAAATGCACATTATAATGTATAGCTCATTTTACTATTATGAGGATGAGTGACTGCAAAGTACCAAGCTCTCTGCTTGGCCCAGAGCAGTATACAGAAAATAGTTTTCTTTTTACTATATTAAAAAAATAACAGCTGATATTTATTGAGTGCTTATTCTACATCTGGCACAACTCTAAGTGTTTCATACAAATAAGCTCACTTAACCCAGTGAGATATGTACTGTGTCCATTAATAGCTGAGGGAATGAGAAAGGAAAGTAAATTTGTTTACCATTCCAGAGATAGAGAGGCAGAGAACGAAGATAGAATCCAGGCAGTTGGTCTAGAACCATTGTTTATACTTCTTCCTACACACAACATGTCTTTCCTGGAAATGGGTTCATGCTCAGCCAGGACAAATGCTTCCCATGAGGCAACAGACCATAGAGAGTGTGGTTGTGAACAATGATGGCAGGAAAGGGTATGAAAAGTGGTAGGCAAGAAAAGAAGGTAACATAAGACAGTGGGGAGGGGAAAGTAATGTTCAGCACATACTTCAGGCTATATCCCACCAAAGGATTCTCTCTACCTATTGCTACCTATTGATAAGTTTGTCAATCTCAATGTGTCTTCCAGCAACCATTTTCTACACAAGGGATTTTCTCAGAGAAGTAGGGATGAAGTAGGATGATGATTTCAACAGTGATCTTGAGTGGGAAGGTCAATTTTCTAGGTGGGCAACTACTAAAACAGTGAAAAGAGCAATATTAGAACCCAACGGTTTGAAATAATTTTGATAGTATCCCTAGAGTATAGTTTTTATAATGATCATTTGACAGAGCAGTATTTTCTAGGGGGAGATGGCTGTCTTTCTTTTTTTGTCCAAAAAACCTTAGGTTTCCTTGAATGTTTCAGCTGATGGACACAAAACTACAGCATCAAAAATTTATGTATCCCCTAGAGTTCAAGAGTTAAGCTTTAGTCTAAGATCACAGAATACTAAATTTACATAATATACATATTACATATGAAAAATAAAAAGCCTAACCACTGCTCTGATGGCTATCTTAAATTTATGTAATTTCAATTTGATTTCAATTTGGTTGTATTTGTCTTCTTAGGAGATCATGCATTTAAAATCAGTACTGACTAATGTACATTACATTAAAAGAAATAGATGAATCACAAACCATACTGGAAAGATCTTTGATGAGGATATAACATTTTTAATAAAAAAAATGGAATGGTATTATACTATGGCCCATGAGGTTTAATGAAGAATGGTGGAATGAGGATTGTAGAGGTGTTTAACGCTATATTCTGAGGAGATGAATTCCTCACTCTTTATTGTTGCTTTTTGTCTTTGGAGTTTGTTAGTTGATGATATAAAACTGATTCTCACAAAAAAGATTTGTTCCCACTGAGTAAAGAATGGGTACCCATAATAATGGGCTAGAAAATCTAGCTAGTTCAGTGACAAAGACCTGCTTTACATGAGACTCTGCATTGCATGTGATTAATGACATGTAAAGTTTTTTCATGCCAGACGTAACATCAGTTATTTACTTAGCCCAATCTGAGCATTATTCAACTCTAGATAATGACAAACTTGCATTTTAAAAGTGATTTCCTTGTCTCCTAACTCACATGATTTCACAGATTTTTGGTTGGAATTTGGATAGAGACGTATCTAGTGTCATCCTAATGTTTCGGAGGAAACCTGAACTCAGAGTAGCTAGATAACTTGTGGAGGATGGACTCTGGCTTTTCAGCTTTGGAACAAATCCCACCCCACTTAGTGGTGGGAGTTCAACCCATTCTCCCTAAAGTATAAAGAGTTACATTTAAAATGGATAAGAAAGGTATTTCCCAGTAGAAACCAGAATAGAGATACTGGGGTTTTGAGTTGTTAACTTGTTTTCTCTGTAGGGTCAGAGTTGCAGCAAGGTTCAACAGGACATTGGGGTTATGGCGGCTTATCATGAGGACCAGACATGTCCCTACCCTAGAATCAGAACAAAGAAATTTGAACAGTGAAAGGGACATTAGAGTTTTCCTAGGCTAGTTCTCACGAGTATAGTGAGATTTAAATTCTGCACCTAATTCTAATGTGTAGGTTTCCAACCCCACACCAAGAAGTTCTCAGATACCAGTTTGTTGTTCTATAACTCAGTTCAATTCAATGTATTTCAGACACTATCTTCCTGGAGATCATAGTCAGACCCCACAGCTTAAAGAACCAGACACAAGATGTGATTCAGTTGCCAACCTCAGTCCAGGCTGTCACTTGTGCTTCTGATTAAACTGCTGCAGATTGGAAGGTCTAATGACCCCTTTGTTAGGGTCAATTAATTTCCTAGAAAGGCTTAGAACTCAGAGAAACCCCTTGCTAGATTATTGGTTTACTCAAAGATAGAAGTCTAAAATAGTTCCAAATGGAAAAGATGCCTAGGCAAGGTGAGGGTACAGCAGAGAACAGTACTCATGGCACCTGGAGTGTTAACTGACCCCAGACCCTGTCTGAACTCAGTCCTTTGTGGTTTTATGGAGATTTCATTCATAGGCATAGGTGTAACTGATGAGTATTCAAGGGTGATAGAATGACAGGGGAACTATGGGTACTGCAATGATGTAAAAAATAATTAATTAAAAAAAAATCAGTGACTGGACTCCATCTTCTGCTCCTCTCTCCTCAGAAGTTGTGGGGACACTAATATGACTGAAAGTTCCAACCTCCTCTGAACACAAATTAATTGTCCTAGCAAGCAGCTTTTAACCTTAGGTTACCTAGGGTTTTTTCAAAAGTCACATACATTATAAACATAAAAAAGATATCTTGAATACTCTCTTCAGTTTGGAAATCCCAAGTCCTTTTAGGACCTTTGTGTCAGGAATTGGAAACAAAACTATCAATTTCATATCAAAATCACAAAACCAGAGACTCAGGCAAACTGACTGAAAGCCTCAGAGCCAGTGTGAAGTGTACACTTTGAGCTAAAATCTCTTTTGAAGGTTTCCTGGCCCAGTGTACTTTCCTCTGTCTCTCACTGCCTAGTATTTTGATTCTTTCTCTAGTTGTAATTTGTGGGCCAAAGAAGTGATTTAAGGCTGTCAGTAGGAGTTGGTGTGAGTTGTGAGGTGACTGTGAGCCTTCAAGTGGTAGACTCGAGGCAGGAAGATGGGGCATGACAGCAGTTTAGCTGGCCTAGATATTGTTCCCTGTTCTTCAGTATCTGAAGCAGCATCTGAGAGTCTTCTGTTTGCAGAATGAGGGTGTCAGGCTCTGTTTAGCTGCAGGGGGGAGAGAAGTGGATCTATGACATCCCCAGTGGGAAGCATCAAGGGAGACATGGCTGGGACATGGCTGGGACATGGCTGATGGGGGCCAGTCAGCATAGTCTGCCACAGATCAAGCCTTGAATTTCAGGGAATAAAGGCATGGGATGCAGTCTATTACTCAGCCTCATTCGTAGTGAGAGGGAGCAGGCTTGAGTTCTGAAAAACTGGTAACATTTTCTTTTATTTAATCACTTTACTTTCATTTTCTTAGGACCACATAAAAACATGAATCATTTTTCTCTAAGGGCAACTTCAGACTATTATGAAGATAAAATGCGATTATAATTATTGGAACACTTGAAGTATAAGCATCCGTAAAGTACAGAATAATTTTTTACTATTACCTAGATATCATCTGGGGGGTGGGGCTTTCCATTCCATCTCTTAAGAACCAGGTAGAATTGGTTTAAGTGTCCATTTCTTAGTAATCCCAAGAGTGCCTTCAGGGTGTCTTCATGTTTTAATAGTTACCTCAGCACAAGCTACATCATTCCACTGAGGACAACTGGTGTGAGGTCCCTGTTTTTTCCTAACTGACCCAGACCTGGGTCTCAGAGTTTTGCTTTCCACCAACCTCTCTAAGCTCCAGGTATTTGCATTTTACTAACAAATGAATTTAGGGCTGGGTCTGCTGACATCAAAGCCAAGAAAAGGGCAAAGGAAGAAAACAAACTAGTTTCCCATTGTTTCTACTGTTTAGTCAGAATGAATTTTTTAATTGTGTTTCCCCTTCTGAGCAGGCTGAGTGTATTTTATAAAGACTTGCCTATGCCATTGTTTGTGTGTGATGCTGGGTTCCCAGAGCAGGGTGGGTGTTCAATAAATCACTTAAATAAAAGCTGGGAGGACAATTGTGAATCAGGAAGCAATCCCTCAAATATCTGAGAACTTTTGCAAAAGTTTGGGGCTAGGAAATAGAAACACTTCTTTTAGTTTACTAAGGTTTAAAGAAAGCCATTTTCTTCTCAAATCTTTCACTGTCATGTGAAATATTTTCTCATTGTTATCTTGGTGGGAGGAATAGATTTTCTTGTGAAACCTGTCACCTCCCTTGAAGTCCATGAGATTTTGTGGCTCATTTTCTGTTGATGAAGAGAGAAACTGTCATTGCTCAGATCCCTCACTACCCTGAAAACTTTATGATGGGCGGTCGGCTAGCTTCTGTAGGAAATGCTACTTGACCAATACAACTGGATATCAAGCTGTGATTTTGGGTGATATAGTGATGTGATTGGGCACTGAGAGCATTTCACTGTTGGTAGGACATAGGATATGTCTTCCCAGGATCAGAATAGAAAATAAGTCACCTGTGTCAAGCAAGTTGAGGGATCAGATGATGTAGTAGGTTTATCAGGCTGTGACAGGTTTCAGCTGCATTTTTTTTTCCTAGCGGGAACAAAGAGATAAAGCTGAGGGAAAGTGACTGTGAGGAAGTATTTTTACTCGTTACCATATTCCCCTTTGGAGCTGTTGTGTGAGATCCCTTCCTAGAAGGATCAGATGGGGAAGCAATAGATTAGGGTTATAGTTTTTTAATTTGCAAGTGGGAGCAGAAGGTGACATAGAAAAACCGTGTGTGCCATGAGGAGAGTGGGAAAAATTCATTCAAGAATCTCACTACTTTATGTTGTATGAAAAGACAAACATAATTTCTATAAAATGCTTCTGACTGGTATTTAGTTGCTTTGTTCAATCCATACCCCCAGATATTTTCAAGAATGGGTGATGAGAAGTTCAGTTTTGTATGATGTTCCTTTCAAAAGAACAGTCACACCCCACCCCATCCCATTTTGTAGATGAAGAAACTAAAATTTAAGAAGATATTTATATTTACATAGCAGAACTACTTAAATTGAGGGAACTACTTAAATTGAGTTAAAATTTGTTTATTCTCCTGATTATCATCTTTCTTCCTCTGAGACTGGGCTCGTGCTTGGAGCTGATGGTAAGTGACATGACCAGCTGATCATCTTATCTGTTTCCTTGAGTGGCTAAACCAAGGAGATACCCCCATGGTCCTGTCTTTCTAGATGAATTCTCCCTCATGTTCCAACCACAGAGAACTATTTACTGTTTGCAAACATGATATTTTCTTGGCTGTTTTTGGTACTTCTGCATATTAATGCTTTTGGGAATTCCCTTCCTCATTTTCTCTCTTGGGTAAGTTCCTACTCATTGTCCAAGCTCCTTTGTTATGATCATGCCTTCTAGGAGGTCTTTGCTGATGCCTCAACCACTTTATAATATGTCATAGCCCCAAATACCCTGAATGTTGTCAACATCTGCACAGGTGCCTCCACCCTTCCCTGTCCCGAGTGTACAAGCTGGGCCTTTGTGTTTCTGCAGCCTTTTACCTTGACAGTGCTGAGCATGTCAATGTGTTTTTATAGTAATTAATTATCCCATCAAACCTGCCTTTCTTCAAGATGAAAAAATACTGGTGGCATAACAACTCCCACAGAAACCCATATTAATTCACTCTCTTATGTCTGATCTCTTGAGGGAGTTGCTGAGCGCTCAATGAAACAAACCCAAGCTGCTGAGCCTGTCAGTGACATAAATTCAGGTTCTACTTTAATCAATGTGTATCAGCCCTTTGCACCCACTGCCATCCCATGTAACCTTTACACAGCACTACAAGGTAGGTGTTATACCCTTGCTTCACATTTGAGGAAACTGTTATAAAGAGAAATTATATATAACTCATAGTCAGAGAGCCTAAAGTTTGGTTATAGCTTGAAGATTTGGACCAAGGTGGCATACTTGACCTCTTAGCTGTATTGCCTTTTAATCATCCACAGAGCATGTGTTTAAGGGGTACAATGATGGCAGGAGATAGAAAGAACTGGGAAGGTGTGTTTTGATGTGGGCTAACATTTTCTTTATTTAGGAGTAAGACTCCTAAATGGGATCAGGCCAGTAGGTTTGGACAGGTGATGAATGTTCAGTAATCTATTAGGAAAGGCATCGTGGGCCTCCCAGAATCAATATCTGCAGTATCTACAACCAGCAGCATCATTGTTGAAGAGAAAGCATGATGGGCTTTACATGCATGTACATGTGTACTCATGTGTGTGCATGTGTTACCCCACACACATACTGCACATAAGCGTGTGAACACATGCACATTCCCCCAAACAAGTACTTGTTGGAGATCAGGCAACAGAAGCTACAGAGTGTTTCACAGTCAGTATCAGGGGGCCCGATCCCAGGTAAGGCTGGCAAGAAGCAGCACAGCCAACTCCAAAACAACACCAGAAAGAACAAGCCTCAGGGGCTTCTAGGCTGTGTGTGCTTAGAGTTCTGGGCAGGGGTTTGGATTGGGAGGTGAGAGGTTTCCACCAGGGCTTGTTAAACCAGTAGTTCTGTGCTAGCCGAAAGCCTTGGGATTTGTCTGGGCTTTCCCTCCTGGAGGGCTTGCTGCTGCTGCAGACCAAATAGCTGCCAGGAGACCCCAGAAAATGCTAGAGAACAAAGAGGCATAAACACACTCTTCCCTTCTTATGAACTGGTTCCATCCCAAACCAAAATGAGAAGTGAATTGCTAGGGCAAGCATGGTTGTGCTTGTGGGGTATGTGAGTGTGTGTGTACATCTCTGTTGGACTATCCTGTCTACACTACCTGTCTGTGTATACTCTGCATTGAACCATGCCCTCCTTGTCACCAATTATAGTATCATGAGTTCTTGTTGCCAATCATAGTGTCAAGTATCAGGCTCACCAATCTGTTCAGATTCTTCATTAGTTCCAGCAGTGACACAGATACAAGAGGTAGGGCTGGAGAATGGGGGAAGAGCTGGGAGTCAGGAGAGCCCCAGACACCCTGGGAATCTTTACAGTCTTTCTCTGGGCTCTTTATCTGGGCTCTCTCTGGAATCTCTCTCATGCTCTCTCATGCTGTTCTCATGCCCATGCATGTATTCCCTGGTGCTCTTTACACCCCTTTATGCCCTTCCTCCTAGGCCTAGTATGTACAGTTACACATGTGCATACCTACTGAATCACACAATCATGGGAGAGATATAATACCTAGATACTAGTCATACAGGCCAATGAAGGAAAAAGCCTGACTAATTCACTTGCCCTACAGTGTATGTAAGCCAGTGGGAAAGAAAAACCCTATTTCAGTTGAAAATACTCAGTTTGGATCATTTAAAATATAGTTAATGCAATATAACAAGGTTAATTTGTACAAATAGGCCTCCAGAAGAAGCCGACCTGAAAGGCTGTAAAATCTTAGCACCTCAAATTTTCATAAACACTAACATTTCTAGGGAAAAGGAAAAGTGTCCATTTAATTTGGCAATGTGTTTTCTGAACATAGATGATTGTAACCATAATCATCACCACCATTATGGCCTCTTATTAAGAATGATATTTTTGCTAATAACTACGCAAAATACTAGAAGCTTATAGATATTGCCTCTGATTTTTACACAAACACTACTGGGTTTCAATCTGTTATTCATTTTACAGAGAACATAATTGACATTCAGACTGCCTAACTTGTAACAGCACTCACACTGCTGATATTTTAGTTCAAGTCACTCAGACTCCAAATTCTATGATATTCCTGCTACTCTTCTCTGAGGGAAAACTATTTATTAATACTAATACATTGTCCCAAGTCAGATCAATATTCAGCAGCAGGATATAGGAGTGACTTTTCTCAATGTATTGGCCTTTTATAGAGAACTTCAGGTGGTTGTGTTGTTACTCAAGTTGTGGGTCCAGTAGGCAGGGGCTGGAGTCTATTTCTAGTTCTCTTTGACTGTGTCTGGTTAAAAAATGTTGCCTCATCCCTTCATCCCACTTCATAAGACTCATTGAACTTTCTACAAGATGCTCCTAATAACTCAGCTAGATGGTATTCACACACTTTACTGGTTGATGTTTCATTTATGTTTAGGTTAAGTCAGAACATCTCTACCTTGTTTTTAATTAAGCTATAGACTTGGAGGGGCCTAGGTAAAAGGTTGATAAGTACCTGAGGAGATTGGCATGGTCTGTGCATCACCTGGATAGCTCTTGAGGCCTTCTTTCCATGAAGGTTTGCTACTCTAGGAATCATCGTTGTGTCTTAGAGTCTGCATGCCCCAGTTTCATTGGAAGAGAATCAACCAAGAAAAGTGTCCAAATGTAACTTACCTCTTATGGTATCATTGCCTGAATGCAAAAATCACACTTCCTATAAAATGGGAATAAAACTAAGCACTTTATGTAAGCACATTTTTTAACAAAATAATTAAGACAAAAGTGAAAAGAATCCATGACAACAACCAAACAACCTTCCAAGACTTTTCTGGGTATTTGACTGAAATAATTCTTACATGTGTTTGTTATATTGCCGAAAATCAGCCACTCTTCTGTAGTGAAAGTAAAACTGGTGGGGGAGGGAATTTGTGTTAAAAAATATGCAACATTAATAAGTATAGAGTTTTAGAGTTTTATACAATTTAACCACTAATCCTTATCTCACATCTTTTAAGATGAGGAATTGGGACATAAGTAGTTGGGTAATTCACTCAAATTCATTTACTAGATGGTTCTTTGATTTTGCTGTTTATTCTCAATTCAGTTAGTAACTCATTTATTTGTTCAATCAATATTTATTGACTCTGATGTCTGGGCATTGTTCTTGGCACCAAAGGTGCAGAGGCAGCCAAACCCAATGGAGATCCCTCTGTACATGGCACTGGCCTTTGAGTGCTGGGTGGCTTTCAGTTTGCCAAGACATGTTTAGCATACAGCAGTAACTTCTGTGCTCTGGACTTAAGGATGCCTGTCTTTAAGTGGTGGCCAGTGCTAGGTCTGTGAGGCAGCTGCCTGTTTTGTTAAAACTGATTTTATACTGTGAGTTCCTGAGTAATAGCTGTGGCATCTTTCATTTCATTTCAGGTAGATAAGAGAGGGTTTTAGAGAGATATGGCTCTTTAAAAAAAAAAAGGTGTATATATATATATATATATATTTCACATCATTGTGATCCCCAGGGGTCACCCAACCACCTCCCATCCCTGGCCACTCCAGTTGGTCCCTCCACCCTCAATTTATATTGTACATCTGCCTCATAATTAACCACATGGAAAATTCCAAATGGAATTAAATCTGACTTCTATAGAACACCAAGGGACTGAATATCTGTCCAGAAAGAGGAGAGTTATATTATTGTTGTTACTATTATCCATCACTTATTGAACACTTAGATATTCCAGACTTTGTGCTAAGTGCTTTATATACATTATTTCCTTTCATTCTTGCAATCACACTATGAGTTTGCACTTTTATTTTCTTGATTTTAAAAAATAAAAGCACAGCTCTCAAAGGTTAATTGACGTAAGCAGACTCACAAGAGAGCAAGTGGTAGAGACACACTCGTGTGTGAGGGTGAGAACATCTTTTTTTTCCTTTTATTTGTCTCAATTCTTCAGTGGGAATGCCTGTCCACTCTGCAGAGGATGTCAGACTGCAGCAAAGAACCACAGCTGAAACAAAGCCCCTTCCTGTCAGAACTGCTTAGTTCATTTAGGTTGCTTGATAAAATACCACACAGGTTGCGTGACTTACAAACAACAAGCAAGTATTTCTCACAGTTTGAGAGACTGGAAGTGTAAGCCTAGGATGCCACCATGCTCAGGCTCTGATGCGGGTATTCTTTTGGGTCAGAGCTGCCCTGTTCTATCCTCATGGCTGGGAGCAGCTAGCAGGTGCAGTAGGTCTGCTATTATCAGTCACTAATCCCAATCTGAAGAGCTCTGCCCTCAAAACCTAAGCATTCCCCAAAGGTTCTGCTTTCAAATATCATCATATTTTAGAGTAGGGATTTAAACATATGACTTTTGGGGAGCACACACCATATCATTTACCTAAGCTAATCCAAGCTAAGTTAAGATGTGAGAGTAACTAAACAATTCACATGAAGCAAGGGCAAAGTCAGAGTTAGCTCATTACCCCAGTGCTAACTCAGTTATGGGCACTGGTGAGACGTATGAAAGACCTAAAATGACTGCCAACAATGATACTGGGGTTGTTGAAACATCCGAAAACCTCTGTGTTCAATAATTCCACTTGCTAAAATGCCTTTCTGGAAAAAAGACAATTTTACTTTACTCTTTGGTCTCAAGTGTGTAGCCATCATCAACTTAGAGGAGGGAAAATATCCAGGCATCCATGGGTCCTTGATTTCAAATGAATTTTTCTTGCATTCTGTTAACACCAACAAAGCTGTCATTGATGGAAACCAAGGACATTAAAACCCAGAGCACATCCCTTGGTATGGGGAAATTAATCAGATCAATAACTTTGAGAAATGGACTCTGTTGGGACATATTATTAGCCAGTCCTCTTAAGGCACATCCAGATTTCATTACAAACCACCTACCCACCTTGGTTAGAGAAGTCTTTGCATGACTGACTCAGAACTACACTCACATGCACAAATGTGCCTCTGCGATAGGGCAGCCTTCCAGTGGATTTTCTGTGGTTTCACAGAAGAAACACATAAAGAAGTCGTGCATATGTCATATTCAGTGGCTGAAACACCTTGGTAAAATACACCCAATACATCCGGAGAAGCTGATTTTGCTGTGTTTATGTAAGATTGGGACCCAGGATGACATGCTAGCCTACTTGCTATTCACAAAACTTGAGTCTGTGTCATTGGAGAGGCCTGCCAAGACTACTGACTAATTGAGATCATTATGAACCTTTACCTGGGTCATCAACATGCAATTGTTTATTTCTGCTGCCTGGTGAAGAAAAACAATTTCTTGTATTTCATATTCACTTCACCAATGTTCATCTTAACCAAGCGCAGGCCCCAATTAACCCCGCAGGTCTCTCTGAATCTGCTGAGGGGACATGATAGCTGCTTTCTCACCATACAAAGACACTGAGCTCAGGACAGTGTGAGAACCTAGTCAAGGTCCTAGTTACTTATGGGGAAAGTCAAAACTAGCTACTATGACTCTTGGTCTTGGCACAAGACCTTAACTGACAAGAATGTAAGTCAGTTTTTTGAGGAATTAGTAGGAAAAAGAAAGAGGTCTCTGTGCTAAGGAGCTCACGGTCTTTGTCACTGTGTTTACAAGGTCCTCTGAGAGCTAACATCAAAGGAGGGGGGGCTTGGATGCTAAGAGAGAGTCTCCCCACAGTTTCACTGAAGTCAGATCAAATCAGATCAAATTCAGTGAATTTGATTGATTTAAATTCTCCACTGAATTCAGATCAAAACAAATCAGTACAAATTCAGGATTTACTATATAAAACTACCAGAAAGCAAGGTCAAAATGATGGAGGCTAAGATAACCAACACAAGTGCCTTCTTATTCTTCCTGAGAGGCGAGTTGAAGGGCGGCCCCAAGTGATGACTCTGAGGCTCATGGCTGAGCCTTACCCCCAACCCAAGCATCGCCTGGGATGAATCACACGCCAAAGAACAACGGGGCTATTTCTTAAGAGTCATTTGTCAAGTTGACATCCCTGCCTGGAGTTATTTAGGACTTTCTAAAGACACTTCTTTCCCTCCCTGCCGCAGGAAGCACCTGCGTGGCTGTTGAGTTGTGGTTTTTCTCAATAGCACTTTGATATCCCTTAAGGCCATCAATTACTCTTCTGTCCTGCCAGCATGGATTTTGGCTGATTCAAAGATAGAGAAGTTTAGAAAGGATGATGAAGAGGAAGAGGATGGTGTGCTCTGGGATCTGAGGCCAGACACTGTCTGGAGGTGGGCTTCTTGCTGATTTCTGTGGGGATCCTTTAGTCAAGAACAGTCTGAATTCTTGCCTAGCTGGACTGGGATTGTAACTGTGATGCTCTCATGAGGCCAGTCTCCCTCCTGGAGCAGAGATAGGCTCCTTGCCAACTACCTATAGGAAAAGCAAGTCTATGTGTGTGACTGGGGCAAAACTGGTCCTCTGGTCAGGTAAATAACTTCAGGGAGAAGGAAATTGGAGAGGAATCAGAGGAGAAAAATATAATTAGAAGACTTGATGAATGGATCTCTGAAAGCAGTTGGGGAATTAGAATTGTTGAGTCTAGGGAAGATAAGGTTAAACTCAGAAGCAGCTTTGATTACAGGGAGAATAATTGTGCAGAGATTAGTGGTCATTTCCACTGAAAATATGATGTGGGTTAGCAATGCTTAAATTGTAGCCTGGGGATTTTGTTCAGTGTATGCTGGCCTATCTGGGTTATTCTATTATTTTTATTCACAAAGTGGTGGGTCTCATTCCTTGGAGATTTGCATGAATGAAAATGACATCCTCCCAGCTGGAATGGTTTAGGGAAATTCTTAGTGGCATATGGGTCTCCTCCTTTCAGTTCACACTGCCCAATAACCCAGCCTGACCCTTGTGTCTTAACGAGACACAGAGTCTGTGGCAAACTCTTAATGGGTATTCAGGTGTTCTCTGTCTGCCTCCTCTAATCCATTTTTCACATTGAAGTTCCATTTATCTTCCTTAAAGTCATCTTGAATTATGGCAAAGTCCTCCTTAAAAATGCTGACATCCCATTCATTTATTCACTCTACAAATTCTGAGCTCCTACCGTGTTGACCACTCACAGTGTGTCTGACTGTTCGGAGCTTCAGGCATGCAACACAACACAAAATGCAGGTGCTTCTAGGAGTCACTTGGTCTCTATCATCTAGTTTTAACATGTCATCCTGACTTATGTTGACTGTAAAACTTTCCCTTCTACCAGCCTTGACAGTTCATCATGTCCAGCCTACTCTGGGCTTTATCTCTCATCCTTACCCTTGCATAGGACATACATATGAAAAGTCCATCTTTCCTTCAGAGCTAATACAAGTCCTTACTTCTTTAGGAGGATTTCTGTAGCCACTTGAGTTTTGAGTATTGAGTATTCTCTGGAGTGCTTGCTTGCAGATATTTTCTAGACAAGTACAGATTTCTAAGGGGCATTTCTAGCCCTTTGTTCCCTGTGTGAAGCTCTGCTGTGAGTGGCTAGGGCCAGCTCAGTTTCTACTGGTACTTCCAGAACACTTGATACCACGAAGAAAAGAGTAAGCATATCAAATTTCTGAACTAAAAGTGAGGAAAGTTTTTGGAATCATTAATAAAATTACCTTATTTAACAGATGTGTAAACTGAAAGCCAGAAAAACTGATTTAGCCAAACTGCAAAATAAGGTAGAATCAGAATGTATTATGTTTTCCTAAACTATCCTGTCTCTAAAAAGTTCAGCAATTGGAATCTTAAACAATATCATGTTCTAACACACACAAAAAAGAAATAAGAATTATATTGTTATATTAATACTTCACATTGTGGCTGTACCAACCACAAGTTTTGTGGCTTAGACAACACAAATTTACTGTATTACAGTTCTGTAGGTCAATAGTGGGTCTACTGAGGCTAAATCCAAATGTTTGAAAGGCTTTCTTCATTTCTAGAGATTCCAGAGGACACACTGTTTTCTTCTTTTTTTTTCTAGTTTTCAGATACTGCCTATATCCCTTTGATACAGGCTTGTGAGTGATGTAGTTAAAATTGTGTTGGTGCCAGAGTACCCTGGTGGGTGGGGTCTGAGAGAAAGATCCTGGGGGAAGAACCAAGAAGCACCAAAAGGCAGATAAAAGGAAGGGAAAAAAAAAGAAAAGGAAGGAGATGAGAATGGTGGACTGAGAGAACAGACCCACGTGACCTGGCCAGGGTAAGCACCTGGAAGAGTCAGCTGGAGATGGCAAGGAGCGACATGGCGGAAGAGTGGCTGGCAAAGTAGCTGATATGGAGAGTGTGGCACCGCAGCAAGGTGACATAATGAACTGGTACCTGGAGAGAGCCAGGGATTTGGAAAACTGATTTGTGCACCAGCAATTGTGGAATAAATGTGAAGAAGCTTGGAGAAGTGGAGCAGCACTGGAGAGAGAAGAAGCAAAGAGAAGACACTGGAGAAGGACTGAACATTGCCATCTTGGGCATGTGTTTGAGATTTTTCAGACTAAACGGTACTTGGAGTGAAATAACTGACCACTTGTGGATTTAAGGACTTTTTCCCTGTAGAATTTCCTTGTTAATAAAATTGCTTGTTGAACTGCATTTGAGTGGCAACTGTTATGCATGGGTGAGGAAAGCTGGGCAGCAGAAGCCGCATTTTAAGTTTGTTTGTTTTTTCCCGTGGCTTGTTGGTTGTTGGCTTCTGCCCCTTTTTGACCCAATTTCACTTTGATTCATAGCCCCCTTCCTCCTTCTTCCAAGCCAGCAATGGCATGTCAAGTCCTTATTTCTTCCACTTTCACCTCCTCAACTATAGCCCTCTTCTACTTTTAGGAATGATTGTGATTACATTGGTTCCATCTGGATACTTTTCATATCTTAAGTTCAGCTTAATAGTAAGCTTAATTCTTCTTTGTCGTCTAATGTAACATACAAACAGCCTCCAGGGATTAGTATGTGAACATCTTGGGGTGGGGGAGGGTCATTATTCTGCCAACCATGTGGAGAGAAAATGAGAACAAAGATCAGCTTTCTGTTGTGTTTTTTTTTATTTCTCTAATTCTCAGTGACTAGATAAAGTTAGTTTGAAGTGCCCTAGACCTCTGCATTCAACTTCAACCTTCTGTTCTGTGTCATGATTTGTTTAATATGATCAAGACACAAAGGAAAGGAGGAAAAATGCTAAAATTTATAGAGGAGGTTCACAAATGTTGGCTAAAATGAGACTAAGGAAAACTCTAGTTTTTAAGGACCTGAGGATTTGCAGCTTTCAGGATATAGGGTAATTTACCAGAAAGTATCTTAAACAAGACATCGATGGAATCCCCAATATTAAAACCTGATGGCTATCAAAACCAGTAGGGTGGGGAAGAGTATATCCTGGACAGTTTAAGAAAGGGACCAAACAATTTCAGATTGGGATGGTTTCACAGACTCAGGCTTCTCATGTCCAAGGACCTTAGGAGTTTCCTATTTTTGGCCTCAGATCTACTTTAAGACCCTGTTTTGTGAAGCTCTGGTGAGAGTAAGAAATCATCTAGATTCCCTTAGATCTCCAAACCTCTGAGCCTATGATTTTCTGTGGATCCCAGATTTTTATCGCTAATTAATTATTGGTTTTGGTAGGAAAATCAGGCCAACTAATCCTGACCTTTTTCTCCCCAAGATGCTGATGGCTGTTACATCTTCTTGTGGAGGGGTGAGGTGGCCAAGACCATGTGTAGCATTTCACACTCACTTATGGGACCATGAGGATAGGAGAGGCTCCCAGGGAGGAGTCATCTGCCATTGATTAGGTAGTTTCTGAAAACCCTCTTTTCCTCAAATGCATAATATTGTTTAATCTACCTGGAAATCCTCCTCCAGTTCTCATGGTAACGGAACCTGTCCCGCTAAGCACACAGGGCCCAGGAGAGCTAATCACGTGCTACATATACTTAATCACATTGACTGAATCAATCAGCATCATCCCATGGGGATTTTTTTTCTCTAATCCATAGAGGGAGAGAAAGGAAACTCCTATCTGCTCAGATTGGGGCTGTGGGAGGTGAACTTCCCTACCTCATGGATGAGCTGGCCTGGGAAAATGGCATCAAGAAAAAACAAAAAGGAGAGAGAGTAAGAGAATCCTGAGGGTGTTTTCCAGGACTCTCAGACCACTCTCCCTTTTATATGATGTGGTTGATATGATATGGTTATTTGAACAAATGAATTTCCCTGTTAGGCCTAAGCTGATCAGAGATGTGTTTCTTTAGTTCAAAACCTATGAATCCTGAATAATTGAGGACCTTTATCAGTTTTCCTATTTTCTAGATACTCTGTAAATATCAGATGAGGAACTGTTAATCTCAGAGTTCAATCTTGCTTGATGATCTGTAGAAAGAATCAGGAGGAAGAAAAGGTGGGATATGATGCAGATGAGAAATAATTTTTTTTTTTTTTTTATGTGGGAAGTGGCATAGTCTTAATAGATGAACAGGTTCTACCACCTTTGCTCTTTCTCAGATCTTAACTTGGTTAAAGGAAATCAGTATCTCAAGACCATGCAGATTCAGTCAGTTTTGGGGTTCCAAAAAGAGTGCTTTTCTACTTTGTGTCTAAGGTACAACTTTTTTGCTACGAAGAGTAGATTCATTGGGAAGCCTAATAAATGTTGGCAGTGGATGGGTAGAGAAAAGGGAAAATCAGGGAAAGGCAGGGAAACTAGAAAAGTAGAAGGAAAAGTTGAAGAAAGATATCAACAAAATGGTGGCTGAGTCTCTTTAATGTTTGTAAAACTGTGCTCGTTTCAACTTGCAGAAAAATAAGCAGAGAGCTTATATGTGATGACAGACACTAGGAGTTAGGTATGTTTGGTGTGGCCAAAGCACACACCCAGGGATGACTGGCAAGCAGCAAAATAAATGGACAGTTACTCATGAAGACTGTTGAGAAGAAATAAGGCTGATGGGGCCCATGTTTAAACTAAAAGTTAAGCTAAAACATATGGAAAATGTTATATATATATATGTATATGGAAAAAGTTATATATATGTATGTATATATATGTAAAGCCAGGAATTGTCTACACAAAAAAACCTTGGCATCTCCCATGGAGGGAGGTTGTTGAGAATGCCCATGGTTGCTTCACAGACTCATGATGGACCTGCCTCTCTGCTGGTCACATCTACTTTTCAGTAACACCACAGGGGAAGGCAAATTGTCCCTTTGGACTCTTAAACATGATTTAAGTTAGTTTTTTGTGTTTGTTTTGTGAAGAAAGGGTTCTCTTTCTGTCGCTGCCTCTCACTCCACTTTTTTCTTTTTTTGCAGTAAGCAATTGAGCAAAATGTACACAATTTGTCCAAACTTTTAAAACCCACCCAGATTTGGATGCAGTGTTTATCTACATATCTTCCAGAAAGTCAGAATGGATCTAAAAGGTCAGAAGATACCTGAACTTTTGACTCTGGCCCCAGCTCACACACTGTTGTGTGCATTGTTTTATTTTCAAAATGGCAAGACGCGGGGCCATTCTTTGGCTCTATCTTGCTCACAGAGCCTTTCCCCTCTGCAGACTACGCCACTGTCTACAAGCACGAAAACACCCCAGGAAACCATTGTGAAAGGACTAATCACCACACACCACTCGGGTTTCCTTCCTGGACTGCGTCACACGGGCTGTAGCCTGTGGCTCCCACAGTGTTCCTGTCAGCAGTCCCAGAGCAGAGCTCCTGCTCCCGAGGACAGCCTGTCTCAGCACGAGTTCTTATGTAAGTGGCTGTGGGAAGAGCTGGCAATAAACAAACATTTCTCTAGCCCTTGTTTTTCCTGCAGCCTTGACAATTTTTTTTCTCTGGGGCTGCTGCTGTGCTCCTGCAGCAGAATGGTAGAATCCCAGCTTAAAAATGTCTTGTGCTGCATTTGTAGATTTCAAAAACAGAACAAGGTAGATCAAAGTCTTTGAAGAAACAGAGTTATTAAGAGTAGAGACACTTAGATGGGTTTCTCTGCAAGGGTACTTGAGGCAGTACTTCAGAAAGCCTGTTTGCACATCTGTGCTGCTGGCAACACTAGTAAGTTACATGGTCACCTCGGGACCATGGGTGCAGGAGCCAGAGATGGTAGGAATGGAGAAGTGACTTCATGGCTACCAAGTCCTGTTTTCAGGAACAAAGTCAGAGTTCATTGCTTGAACAAATTATCTACATATAAGAGAAATAGGGATAAACAATTGTAGAAGCCATTTTTGGGTACTATTTTATTTTAGAATAAAATTTTAGAATCTTTACTATAGTACACACACACAATAGTTTCCCTCTCCTGCTACTGAATTTAGTGGAAATCTAACCACAGTTCCTCTCACCTGGGGAGACAGTTCCTCTGGTGATTTTGTGGGGATACTCAGACAGGAAGGAAAGTTTCCCTGTTGACTATGTCTCCCTGGGCCCAAGGCAGTTGCACCTGTCGTTGACAAGAAGTCACCCATGTGTCTATCAGGTAGCAGCTGCTTACCTGAAGCAGTCATTCCTCCCCTCCATTGGGAGGCCCAGTCTCTCAGTTTCTTTGTGTTCTCAGTTTCTCAGCAGTGGCCAGATGCCCTGGGGAGCTCTCTGTGCTGAAAGCCAAACTGATTTCTCTTTATTTCCAAGTAACTCAAATCATTTCACAATGAAATACCAAGGATAAAAAAACACAAGAGTGTTTTTATTTGGGCAGATGGTTGGAGTGGGAAGCCTGTCCAGAATCTCTTTAGTTTTCTGTAGACTACTGGGACCCCTGAGAGAGAACTTATTACCTGTAGCCCAGACATGTTGCTACATGTTCCAGAAGCTCATTGGCAAGACTAGGTAGGTGGCTGGATTGATGCTATCTCTTTCATCATTGTCTTCATGATATCCACAGAACGAGGCTACAGTCATATGGAAAGGAAGTGGCTTACCCAAGGCCACTTGACTAGTCACATATAGTTAGTGTTGGCTACATAATGTGTGGGACCAAATGAAAAATGAAAATGTTGGAACACTTTCTGAAAAATCATTAAGAATTACCAGGTGGCAACAGTCAAACACTGTGGTAAGCTCTGGTCATATGCAAATGCACATTTTGCATGCCACCCTGAGAGTACATTTGTTTGAAATCTCTAGTTTTCAGAGTGGAGTGACTCAAAAAGATTAGCACTGTGAGGACCACACAAGATAGTCTGAGACAGAGACATTAGCTAGATGCTGCTAGCTGGGTACTTTTCTTGGGCTAGGCCTCATAGGGTCTCTGTGAATAGCAGGTGCCATTCTAGATAGTTCTGCAGGTTAAATAATTTCATTTCCATATAGGTAAATAACTTACATCTGTGGAAGCATGTCAACCACCAGGGAGCTATGACTTTCCCTTGCTTTACTGAGGAGGGACTGAAGCACTACAGAATTTCAGAAAATAACCAACTAGAGCTTGGTTCTTAGCTTTCTGATACAGAATCTTTGTTTTTCAAGTCTACCTGGAGTTTACCAGTTCTTGTGGGATTGAATCATGGTAAACTCATGGATAATTGATTTATATGCCACAAAACAAATGTATTCTCCCATAGACATCACCTTTCCTGTAACTAAGACATTCATTTCTATGACCCAGGGCAGCCCTTTTGGGTATTATGGTATTACTGTCTGGGGTGACTGATGTGTTAGAGGGTTTCTCAGTGAGCACAGAATCAAAACAGAGCTAATTGCATAATCTCAAGGGGGAAAGTTGACTAGACTAACACAGAATCTGGGAAATCATCCTTCTTGTGTTTGGCACACTTCTCCCAGGAGGATGGAGTACACCTCTGCTGAGCACCTCTCTCTCCTGGGTGTGGTACCACCCTCACCATCTCACACTACATCTCACTCAACTGCTACATGGGCTTCCCTTTCTTGATGTTGATGTATCTGGTCTGAGATTTGATGCCAGACATTATGATGTCAACAGTAGTTTATTTACAAACCAACTTTGAGGATGAGTAATTTCCAGAAGGCTGTTGGTTTCTAGAAGGTTCTGCTTCGAGGGTGAATTGAATCTGGGCTTCTGGGTGCTGCAGAAACTGAGCATTTAAGTCCCTTGAAGGGGAATGGAGTGTTCATGTGTTAAAATGAGATTATGTTGGTTTTAATATGAACTTAGGATGAAGCTACCACACTGGCTTTTTGGAGATACATTAACTCTCTAAAAACTTCTATTTGAGTGGCATCAAATAATTTTAAAAAGAAACTACATTTGGGTAGTTTTCAAGGGGGCTGAGGGAGTAAAATAAGTGGTTTTGCAACATCAGGGAAATAGTGTTTTGTTTTTAATCTTTCATTTGAAAGTTGTCTTCTCCTTGTCAAAAGTCAGGGTGATTCTTAAAACCACCTTCTGATATAAAGACACACTGTTGGAAGTGATTTTGAGGGGAATCTTCTGGGACCCAATGTAAGATTAGAATAATTGAATTATAAAAGATGATTATTGCAATGAAGATGATATCTAACTTTTAAAACAACTTTATTTTTTAAAATTTATTTATATATACATTTCACAGCATTATAATCTCAAGGATTTGCCCCCCCTCCTTTCCCTCCCTCCCCCCCCTTTCTCTCCGGTTCATAGTTGTGCGCTTCATTTTGGTGCTTAGTTTGTTTTGACTTTCCTCATGGCTTTTGTTTATTTTTTTTTTTTCACTATATCCCATACATTAGTGAAACCATTTGGTTTCTGCCTTTTTCTTTATGGCTTGTTTCTGCTAATATGATTTCTTCTAAATACATCCATGTTGTTATGAAATCATCAAACAACTTTAACTGCATAGAAGACAGGCACTGTGCTAAAAAAGTTAAAATATTTTAACAACCCCTGAGATTATCCTTTTATAAAAAGAATGGATTTTGGATCAGCAATTTTCATAAAGATGACAATCCTTACACTCTAAACTTAAAGTATTAAGATTTGGTGCTACTTGGATCATGGATAGAGCTAGAGGATATGTTGTTAAGTCAGACGGGAGAGATAAATAACAAATTATGTCATTCATATTTAACAGATAAAGAAACAAAGCAAACAAACAAACAAAACCCCAAAATTACAAGAACAAGGAAAGGGGAGAGAGATTTGGGTAAATTGATTTAAAGGGGTCAGCTGCACAGACATGGACATAGAAAACACATTTATGGTGAGCGTAATCATGTAGCTAAAATCTATAATATACTGTTACTTCAGTATAGCTATGTCACTTTGATTTTAAAAAATTAGAGAACTGTCCTACATGTAAGGGATTTTCCAGGCAGACCAGCATGGATTGAACACTAGTGGGCACATAGGAAGACAAGAGACCGTAACCAACCAAATGATGAAGGTGGAAAATGGCCAGAAGAGAAACAAAGTATTCCATTAGATTGGCATGTCTGGATAAAGGTCTCCTCATCTCTTACTGAAAAGGGGCTGAAAAGGCCATCACAACCATCTGCTTTCCAGTTTGGTGTAGATATTAATTGTAACTGATTCATTGAGGTGCAAGTAAATTGTGATAGGTTGTTGGTTAGATGTCATCCCCTGGTATGTGCTTTTCTTCCTTAATTTCTCTTGCCCCTTGGTAAAGTCTAGTTAACAGAGCCCTGTGATATGGAGAGATGGAGGAGCCAGTGGGTCAGCACACAGTCTTCTTCCCCTGGGACATGGTAGACATAAGTATATTCATTTGTAAAAGAGGAAATGGTGGCTCAGTGGTACTTAGTAATTTTGACAGGTAGATAATTCACAGGTGAGTTCAGATCTGGATGACTCTTTCTCCTAAACTGTCCATGCAGGAAATCTAAGCAAACAGCAGTTTTCATATATAAGCTTTAACTGGGTTTCTTTTATTTTTTATTATATATATTTCTTACATTGTTGTATATCCCAAAGTTTGCCCACCACCACATCACCTGTGTACAATTATCATGATCTCTTGTGCTCATCCCTCCCCCGATTTTGCCCTCCCTTTCTCCCCCTGCTTTCCTGTATGCTTTAGTTCTATTATCCGCTTGTTAACTTTAACTTTTCCTTGTCTTTTTTTTTTTTTTTTTTTTATAGCCCATCCAGCATTTACGAAACCATTCGGTATTTATCTTTTTCATTTTGGCTTATTTTGCCAAGCATGATTCCTTCTATCTTCATCCATGTTGCTGCAAATGACATAAGTTTGTCTTTTTTTGATCACTAAATAATATTCCATTATAAAAATATACCACAACTTTCTGATGTACTTGCCTGTTTTGGGACATTTGGGTTGTTTCATATCCTGGCTATTGTAAATGATATTGCAATAAGCATAGGAGTACAGATTTTCTTTTTTTAATTAGTGTTTTCATGTCTTCTGGGTAGATTCCTAGAAGTGTAATTGCTGGATCAAATGGTAGGTCCACTTTTAGTAGTTTGTGGACCCTCCACATAGCTTTCCATAGTGGCTGGATCAGTTTGCATTCCCACCAGCAGGGTAAACATGTTCCTTTTCTCTCCACATCCACATCAGCATTTGTTGTTGCTGTTTTTTTTTTGATATGGGCCAATCTTATTGGTGTGAGGTGGTATCTCATTGTGATTTTGATATTTCCTTGATTAAAAGTGAAGAGCATTTTTTCATATAGCTGTTGACCATTTGTTTTCCTCTTTGGATTTGTGTCTTTCAAGCTCTTCTGCCCAGGTTTTGACTGGACTTTTTGCTTTGTCCAGTTTTTTGTTTTCAATGCCCCCCTCCCCTGCCATGTCCTACCTACCTGCCCTGTCCACTTATAGCTATCCCTGGGGTTTAACCTCAGGTACAAGGTTCAGGTGATCTTAGTGTTTTCCTATTTGCTTGTGGTAACAGAAAAACAAGAATATGACTTGTACATTTCTTACCTACTTAAAAAAATTGTCTCTTTGAAAACAAAGACGCAAGGAATAGTAAAAACAATTTCTAGTTATAGCAAGGAATCAAATATTCTTTAGCATTTACTATGTATCAGATACTGTTTTAAGCTTGCCCAAATATTCATAAAGAAGTTTCTTTTTTTTCTTTTTATTAAATATGGCAAAGGATGATAGAATTTCAGTTTTCTTCTACTCCAGGGTTTGGGCTTCCCAAAATAATTCTAGCAAGGTCTGACCGAAGTAGACTCTGATTCCTCCAAAAGCAGTGACAATTTCCAGCCTGTCTGCCTGGCGGAGGAAGCGACCAGACCAGAAGCAAGAACCTGGGATTCCCCCAGGCCTGACCTCTCTGGTGTTTCTCAGAATCTATGATTTCTGCTCTCTTTCCTCTTCATATGCTTCCTCCCCCGCCACCACAAAGTCTTTTACTTCTTGAAGAGCCTCATGGTAATTACAGAGTGTAGCCACACCCACAGCTTCCCTTGGTGCCCAGGGCCTGGACCCAGGTTCTTGGATCCCTGGATGCCTTCCCCTGCACCCTGGGGTTGTGGAGACTGCTTCCCCCCAAGTGCCCTGCACATGAGCCACACATGTGTACAGTCAGCAGGAGAATTGACTCTTGGGGTTCAAAAACACTCAGCGCTGAACTGTGTGCAGTAATTCCCCTCATAAATCTCAGCTCTAACTACAAATTATTTAGACTATCCAGTTTCACTTCCTTCTCCTTCTTCATCAGATTCAAAGGATTTTAGACTTAAGAGAAACATTGCCTCTGAATTAAGCAGCCTCATTAACTTGATCATTGTTAAGGCTCTCATTTTACTGGGGAAGCTTAGGAATGGGGAAAGGTGGGACCAGGGTGTCCTTGAGGCTGAAGTCAGAAGATATCTACAGATAGGTAGGCATTTGCAAAGCCAAGCTTACTATGGAGTTTATAATATTGAAGAAAGTTCATCCTAAATGAAATATAAAAACCGAAGGTCAGCCACCTCGTGTGACATCATTGCCCTAATCATCCTGGGTGGCACATCTCCAGAGTTTTATACAGCAAACAAACAAGACTTCAGGGGCTTCAGCAGGGCAGTAATGACAGCTTTGGAGCTGCAACCATTCTGCAGTTAGGCCTCTGTCCCTCTTCTTGGCCTTGGCACTGGGTCTAGGGTGCTATTTGATCCCTTTGACTTTCCAGCCACCCAGTTCAAGTGCCTGCCTGCAGTCTTCCCAAGCCTAGCACACAAACAAGCTTTAAATGACAAAGGAACACACCAGCAACTGGTTCCAAGACTGGCCTGAGGTGGGGATTTCCCAGAGTTTGCTAAGTGAAGCAGCCAGATCTTCCTACTTGGTTAGGAGGAGTCAGGAACAAGGTTGAAAAGCCATGAGTCAGGCCTAGAGAACTGCATTTTCAACACCTACTCTGCAAGAGACTGCTTAATTATACCTGTTACCCTCAATGAAAAGGTCACCCACTCTGTAGTAAATGATTAATTGCGGGCTGCTTCACATTCTGTTTCAATTCTAATCCATTTACATCTCTGGTAAATTTTTGTAGGAAAACCCTGATAGGTTATGTTTTGTTTTATGGGATGTTAAAGCTGTCTCTCATCAGTTGGTGAACAGGCTCCATTGGATGGCTCTTTTACAAATATCTCTGTAAGACTGGCGAGAGTGGTGGGCAGCCTGCTATTTGGTTTGTATTATAACAGATTTATGCTATAAGGTGTTTCCCTAAGTCAAAGCTAATTGAGTAGTCACTGTGGTCTAAGCAGGGAAGGAAGAAAAGGTTTGAGGTTCTAGAAAATGTTCCTTCATGACATACTGGGACTGACTAACTTCCAGCCCTCAGCCCTCAGGAGGGACTGGCCAGTAGTCCCCACTTAGGACCTGTCAGCTCTCTTCCAGAGACGACACCTTGAACAATATAAGCCTGCAATTAGGTTTCTTTGCCCCCATCACACTTGTCATGTTTTGCTCCCCATCACACTTTCTACTTTGACAGCAGAGGGGAGGAGGAGAGTGGCCACATTTGACCTGTAACTTATTATCACAACGTAGCCCTTTATTTTCTTCAAGAGCATAATCGTTTAGAGTCCAATGTGTTGATATTTAGGAGAGATGAGAGATATCAGGGATCAGAAGATAGATTATCAAAAATGTTCTCAGCATTTCTTTACCTTTTCCTTTACACAGAGTTCATTTTTGGCTGATTACAAGCACCTCAATAACTGGAAGCATATAATCTGAACCTGCTTGTAGGACAGTTTCTTGGGGTCCGAGTCTTAACAACTATGGGGCCTCACATAAGAACATGTTTGTTCAGAATAAGGGTAGAAATCAAAACAAATCACAAATTTGCAAATGCTGACAAACACCACAAATATTGTAAAGATCCAGAAAATCACGCTTTTATTTTATTTTTATTAACTAACTCCATAATACTGTTTTTCCTATGTCTATTTAGCTACATATTCTGATCTTTTCATGAGAGAATAATTTTATAGAATAGAAGAATAATGTGATTTTTCTTTTAACATGGCTGGTCAAAAGCAATTAAAATTGTTTTAAGTAGTTGGGATGCATAAACATGCCACTCACACAGGGATGTATTTGCTATTTATAGAACTACTATATGTTTATGCAAACACAGAGTGAACTTCCTTTTTGACTAGCTGTCCATGAGAATTAAATCTCTACTTATAATTTTATACCTTTGCCTTCAGGAGGAATTCCCACAACCCAGCGTCTGCTTCTACAACATCAAACCTCAATTATGCTATATTCCCCACATATTTACAAAGCCAGCTTCTGCACAGCACATTTATGTCAGGGCATGGTATCTGGCTGCATGCCTTCATATCATGATTCTGCCACAATGGGGTCTAGGAATATTTCAAGAAGCAATTTCTACACTGCAGTGAATAGCAATAATGACTATCAAAGGTGACCGTGAACACTATTACTCTACTCCATTAAGTGCAAACCAAAATGCATCACCTTTGCCTCTACAGAATTCTAAAATTGCTGTACCTACTCCAAGGAACTCAAGTCAGAGTGGAAGAAATAGTCTTAACTGATTGTAGTTAAGATATTTTGCTTTTACAACCTGGATGGAACTAGAAAGACTCATATTGGCAGAAATAAGCCAAAAAGAAAAAGAGAAGTACAGGATGGTCTCACTTATATGAGGGATATAGGGAAAATCAAACAAATAAAAAATGAAAACAACCAATGGGACTGAACCATGGAATGAGAGAGGAGGAGGGGGAAGAAGGCAGGGGAGGTGAAGCGTACAAAAGAT
>PVHY01001744.1:0-33175 GCA_004024945.1 Uropsilus gracilis
TGAGTTAGAGAATGACCTCGAAAAGCCTCTTTGCCTGGAGTCTGAGGGCTTTATCCTTTATGAAAGTTAGTTTTCAGAAACACCCCTTCTGTGGGGACTGAGAGCTACGCCCATGGACACTGTCACCCATGGGTGTTTCCACCGCATGGGTGATGTATCACATAGGTCCCCTGGTCAGGCCAGGTCAGCTCCCAATAGAGTGGGCAAGGCAGAAAGCCCTAGAAGCTGAAACCTAGTGGTGGCAGAGCACCTACCTCATGTAGCAACTGTCAACCTCAATATGCACTTCAGCTTGCTTTCTGTAAGAGGTGAAAGCCATGGGAAATTTCTACACAGAAAAGTGAAGTGGTTGAACATATTTTAGAGGCTTGCTTAGATATACCTGTGGAAATGAGAAGCAGCAGGGTAAGATAGGTAGCAGTGACAGCTGTCCAGGTCTGGGCTAACAATGCAGCACTGGTGGTGAGGTGCTGAGGGATAGTGGTTATATTTGCATAGCGGAATTTAGAGTATAGAAGTGAAAATGGCCAGGCACGGTGGCGCGTGCCTGTAAGCTTCAACCTATGAAGCGGCTGGGGCTAGGGATCACGGTTCAAGTCTCACTAGGGGCAACAACACAGTGAGACATAGTCCCAAAAAATAGCTGGGCGTGGTGGTGCACAAATTCTTGGGCAGAATTTGGTAATCCCAGCTACCTGGAAAGCTGAGACTGGGAATTGCTTGAGTCTGTGGTACCCCAGGCAACATGAGCCTGCGGTTCCATGGGCAAAAATAGCGAGGAATAGTCTCAAAAAAAAAAAAGTGAAAATGTTCAAACCCAAAAAACATACTAGCAATGGCTTAAACCACAGAGCTGCTGTTAAGATATTAGAGGGGCAAGATGTCCCAACTTCAGTTCCACTGCTCAAGCTGTCATTGAGGACCCCAGCTCTTTCCACCCTTCTGTTTGACCACAGGGTTGGCTTGAGCTTATATTTGTGTTGGCAGGACAAAAACTGTCTCCAGACACTGTACTTTGTTCAAAATAAGACTAAGGAAAGTGATAAAAGCCAGAACGTTTCCAGAACCCTTTCCCTCCCCTGCCCATAGATTTCTTGTACATCTCAGTCAGAACAGGTCGCGTAGGTCCCGTCGCTACAAAGGATGCTGAAAAGCTAAGACTCTGGTCTGTGAGTAGAGATGGCTGTGCTGTCTTACACCTTTTGTGGTTGGTTCCCTGAAATCAGGCATGTTGCTGCCCAGATGAAATCTGAGTCTTACAAGGATGGCTGCTGAGTGGGCCTTAACGGTGTCTACCACAGTGATTGTGGTCTTAGTTTGTGGTCTTAGTTTTTAATGATTTTTTTTTTAAATAAACGTGGATTACTGTTTTTTTAAGTTCTCTTTTAAGTGACGAGCTGTGTTCATGTCTCTTCCTGCTGTCCAAAGTACAGGTGACATGGCTGCTCATTCCTTCCTCAGGTCTCCAACCATCCGGGACATGGTGATCCGCTGCATTGCCCAGATGGTGAACTCGCAGGCAGCCAACATCCGCTCAGGCTGGAAGAACATCTTTGCTGTGTTCCACCAGGCAGCCTCTGATCACGATGGGAACATCGTGGAGCTGGCCTTCCAGACCACAGGTCACATTGTCAGTAAGTAGCTCTGTTCCTTCCAAAGAAATGTCTCGCCTGCAAGTTTGGAAGGAAGGCTCTTACTTGTTACTGTGCTCCTCAAAGGCACTTCCTTGTTTGAGCTATCCTGTGATAGAATATTGTACCAGGTGGTGTGCAAAGCGTTTTATATATGCCTACATGTGCCACTGCACATGACATTTACCTGTGACCCCAAACCCACTCTCCCTATGCTTTTGGTTCTTTGCTGACATACACACATACCAGAGCAGCAAAGCACCTGCACCACCAGACTGAGGCTGAGGGAGGCGATGCTGTCTTATTACTTCAGCTCTTTCTGGAAACAAGCACCCTTTTTTGCGTTATATTTAGTGCCATTTTTTTTTTCATTTTCATCTCTGTTGTTGATTTTCCTGTTTAAAATGACTCCTGAGGGCAGTGGTGAAGCTTCATCGAGGTTTCTGAGCGTAGAGACCTATGATGTGCCTTGCAGAGATGCGTCGTCCAAATTCCTTCCTGCCTTTCACCAGGCAGAAGTCATTGTCCTGCTGGCCATCAGCTCAGTGTCAGTGAATGAGCAATAGATACTAAACAAAGTTTCTTCCAACAGAAGCATGTCAGACAAGGTGCCATGTTGTTTGTTGATAGAAATACCATGGTAGGCTGGGTATGGTGGCTGGCGCATGCCTGTAAGCTGAAGTGGCCAGGGCCAGGGATCACGGTTTGAGTCCTGCCGGAGCATGTAGCAAGACCTAGTCCCAAAAAAATATAGCTGGGTGTGGTGGCATGCACCTGTAGTCCCAGCTACCTGGGAAACTGAGGCTGGGGATTTCTTGTGTCTGTGGTACCCCAGGCAACGTTGAGCCTGTGGTTCCACGGGCAAAAATAGCGAGACCTAGTCTCAAAAAAAAAAAAAAAGGAAAATAGGCCGGGCACAGTGGCTCGTGCTTGTAAGCTTCAGCCTATGAAGCGGCCGGGGCTAGGGATCGTGGTTCGAGTCCCACCTGGGGCCCGTAGTGAGACCTAGTTCCAAAAATCAGCTGGTGTGGTGGCGCACGCCTGTAATCCCAGCTGCCTGGGAAGCTGAGGCTGGAGATTGCTTGAGTCTGTGGCACCCTGGGCAATGAGAGCCTGCGCTTCCACACGGGCAAAATAGCGAGACCTAGTCTCAAAAAAATAAAAAATAAAAATACCGTGGCACGGCCCACCTTTCCCTAGTAGGCAATACGTTTTGCTTCTTCAGTGTTCACAGTGATTTTATAGAACGCAGCTACCATGAACAATGAGAACCTATGGCACCAACTTCTCCCATTTTATCAGAGAAGAAACTGAAGCACAGAAGAGTAAAACAGCTTGCCTGAGGCCACATAGTCAGGAGCCAGGATTCACACCAGACAGTCCAGTCTCAGGTGCCTTGTCCTTCCACTCTGCTGGCCAGGAGTCCCTGCCCCACCTGTAGTCATGCAGCAAACTGTTTGCTATCTTGGGCCTTTGGAAATTGTAAGGTGTGGGGTGACCATTGCGGTCGTTCAGTAGCTTACAAGTCTTTTTTTTTTTTTTTTGAGACTATGTCTCGCTATTTTTGCCCATGGAACCGCAGGCTCATGTTGCCCGGGGTACCACGGACTCAAGCAATCCCTAGCCTCAGCTTCACAGGTATCTGGGATAACAGGCACACGCCACCACGCCCATCTATTTTTTTGGGACTAGGTCTCGCTACGGGCCCCAGCAGGACTTGAACCCTGGCCCCAGCTGCAGCTTTTAGGCTGCCACTGACAGGCTTGCGCCACCATACCCAGCCTTACAACTCATTCTTCCTTCAGATGATATTTATAGCACTCTGGAAACTTGTGTCTACGTTATCTGCCTTTATTTCACTTTGTCTTCATGAGATGTCTGCACACAGTGTGGTCCTAAGATGGACATGGCCAGGGCAGGAAGAACGGACCCCAGACGTGGGGCCAGCGCTGTTTTCGATGTTCATCTTCTGTCAAGTCCACCCCGAGGTTCAACCTCACACACCGAGCAGTGTTTCTGTCTTAGAGAGTTCCTCACGCTCCATCCTCCAGTCGCCTAAGTGAAAATGAACATTGGCATCTTGGTGATACTTGACTTTCTTATGGCTGCCCCCTTTCTTCTTTAGGGACACTTCTCAGAGAGGACCTCTTCAGAGAGTTCTCCCTAATCACCCTCAACAGCCCCCACTACCCTCCAACCCCTCACCCAGCTCTCACCCAACAGTAATTATTTATATGTATGTGTACATATATATGTATATATATATATATGTATGTATGTATGTATATATATATATGTGTGTGTGTGTGTATTTGTGTATATATAGATAGATTTAGGCAAATCTGGTCCGTCTTACCCACCAAGAACTTGAGTATCCCACAGAAGAAAAATTCAGTGGTCACCCCTGTGTCCCCAGGGCCCACAGTCATGCTTGGCACAAGTTTGTTGAATGAATGAATATTTGTCCCTTTGCTTCATTGAACTCAGGAACTAGTTTAACTCCAACTGGATTCAGTGCATTCATTCCTGAGTAATTTATTAAGAAGAGCTTCCAGCAGGCACGGTGGCACGTGCCTATAAGCTTCAGCCTATGAAGTGGCTAGGGCTAGGGATCGCAGTTCGAATGCTGCTTAGGGCAACATACATAGCGAGATCTAGTCCCCAAAAAATAGCTGGGCGTGGTGGTGCACACCTGTAACCCCAACTACCTGGAAAGCTGAGGCTGGGGTTTGCTTGAGTCTGTGGTACCCTGAGCAACGTGAGCCTGCAGTTCCACGGGCAGAAGTAGCAAGACCTACTCTCAAAAAAAAAGAGCTTCCAGTTCATTGCAAGATTTGGAAACAAACCAAATGCCCCAAAACAGATGATTGGCTAAAAAAAATGTACATATAAACGATGGAATACTACGTATCAATCAAGGAGGACAATTTCGCAGCAACATGGATGGAACTAGAAAGACTCATATTAGCAGAAATAAGTCAAAAAGAAAAAGAAATACAGGATAGTCTCACTTATATGATGAATATAGGGAAATACAAACGAACAAGAAAAAATAAAAACAACCAATGGAACTGAACAACGGCGTGAGAGAGGAAGAGGGGGAAGAAGACGGAGGAGGTAAAGAGCACAAAAGATCAGGATGGTTAACAGGTGTTAGTGAAATGGGAAAACCCTGGAGTACACAATAATGCAATAATGTAATATAAATAAAAATACACATATATTTGCAAATTTTAAAAATTTTAAATTAAATTAAAAAAAAAGAACCACACAGAGATAGTTGACATTCTCTGTGGATATCTCTTCTATCCTATTCCCCATTATATATTCCCAGAAATAATAATTAGTACACTGGATCTGATGTTTGCCATGCCAGTGGTATTTGAAACTAAATCACACATAAGTAAATATATAAAATATATTATTTTGCATGGTTATAATTTTTGTAATTATGGTATTGTAATATGTATACCTATCTATGTAACTTGTTTTCTTCCCACAAGAATTTTTTAAAATTATTAAAAAAAAAGAATTGCTTCCAGAGATACTAACATGCCTCTCCTAGATCTCACAAAAGTGATCGTCTATGGGGGTTCCACACACTCTGTGTGTGGGGTGGTGGAGGGGAGTGTCTCCCATTCCTGAATCCTTAATTTATTTTTTTTTTTAATGTGCCTTGTGTTTCCCCAGCAACTATCTTTCAGCACCATTTCCCTGCAGCCATCGATTCCTTTCAGGATGCTGTGAAGTGCTTATCAGAGTTCGCCTGCAATGCTGCTTTCCCCGACACGAGCATGGAAGCCATCCGGCTCATCCGCTTCTGCGGGAAGTATGTCTCGGACAGGCCACGGGTATGTTTCCCTTCTCACTCGGCAGGTGGTGAAGGCAAGGGATCAGGGGGCCTAGCCCTTGCTCCTGGCAACATGCTTTCCAGCTGCGTTTCTCCAAATGTGTGCTCACCCTGAAGTACTGCTGTTGCAGGGGCTCTATTGCTTTGTATACATGAAATCATTTCATTCATACTAAACGTTTACATGGTTTTCTACAGATTGTTTTTGTAGAAGATAATAGTGTTTTTACTTTTGAAATGTGACAAAACTGGACAAAAGTGAGACCTTTGAAAAGAAAAATAAGTGTCCTTCCTAGGAAATTACATTTTGCCATTGTATCACCTTTTTTTAATCTCCAGAAGATGGTTGGCATCTTTCTGCTGTATCTCATTTTCCCAGAGAAGGCTACTTTGTGTAATGGAGAGTCTCACAAGCACGTTTAGGCTGTGGTGAGCTTATAGATCGCTTCTTGAGCATCTATGCAGGACTGTGGGGCCGGAGGGTGGCAGATCTGGTCCCTGCCCCAGCTTATTAAGCCCCATGAGAAGGAGAACAGTGTTGACTGAGCACAGGTCAGGTAGCATCTGGCTCTTTCCTGTGTTGATTCACTTGACCTCTGCATTGGACCTGGGAGATGGGGAACAACCCCCCCCATGTACCATGGGGAGTTTGCTGAAGTGCATATACACCGTCTTATGTCAGATTATGAGAGGCAGTTGAGACATCCCACGACAACAGATAACAATACCTCTTCAGGAGTGGCTACTCAGTAGAGACCATGAAATCACAGCAAGAAGGCAGAGAAAAGGGCTTCCACATCCAAACTGGAGACTATCAGCTCCTCACTGCAGTTTACCTGCCCTCTTAGTCCTTAGTTACTTCATGTCTAATGCAGGGCCATTCCTTTTCCCTGGCTGGTGGGGTGGTTGCGAGAATTACCCATATCACACTGCCTCCTGGTTCCTGGCCCACAGATGCACTCAGTAAGCAGTGCTGCTGTTTCAAGCAGGGTGTACAAGAGCACTTCGGAGGGGCCTCGGGTGTTGATTCTTCTTGGGTGTTTTGCTGGCACCATGACCTTTAGTGTTCGTCCCAATGGGTCACTCCCCCACCCCCACCCCCAGGCTCTTGTGAGTCACTCCATCACCTTATTCTAAGACCCACAGACGTCCATTGGGTCCTGTGGGAAGACTGCTTCTGTGTCATGGGCAGGCTTGTCTCTCTCTGCATGGGTTCCCTGAGTAGGTATTTTTAGGAGAGGAAATGTGTGGAGCCTTCATCTTTGTCTAGTTCCATTTCAGTTCCTTCCTTGGTGTGCTTGTTCCGTGTCTGAGCGGTGACTGTCATTGCAGGTGTTACAGGAATATACAAGTGATGACATGAACGTGGCTCCTGGCGACAGAGTCTGGGTCCGAGGCTGGTTCCCCATCCTCTTTGAGCTGTCCTGCATCATTAACAGATGCAAGCTAGACGTGCGGACAAGGTAACCATGCTCCGAGCTGCGCCTCATTGGCCCTGGAATGATCCTGCGTCACCTGCTCCCCCGCCCCCTGCTCTCTCACCCTCTGCTCTGCCCCCACTTCACTGCTTCCTCTGCACCTGGCTTTGTTTCCTCCAGAGGCCTTACGGTCATGTTCGAGATCATGAAGAGCTACGGCCACACCTTTGAAAAGCACTGGTGGCAGGACCTGTTCAGAATCGTGTTCAGGATTTTCGACAATATGAAACTCCCTGAGCAGCAGTCAGAGGTGGGTGATGAGTAAAGCACCCGCTGGTGGAGGAAAGACCCCGCTGGGGATTAGACCCTAAGCTACCGAAGGATTTCAGGAAAAGCCCCTTCGTGGCACTCTTGCTGGAGTTGACTAGGAAGGGACTCCCCTTCTGTGTGTCATGCACCTTCTTTTCCCAATGATGGATCCAAATGTGCTGTGACACTTCATGCATCCTCTGCAGCTCTTTATGCTGGGGTTTATTTAATCATCGTTTATCTGATAGCCCCAAATAATCTCACTTAAAGAGTTTAATTGGAGGCGTAAAAAAAAATTAAAATAGAGTTTAATTGCTAGTGAAGTTGCGTATTTCCCTTCGCACCAGTGGTCATGTTCTCTTCTATGCTTTTCCATAGCCTCAGTCCAGCTACAGGGTCAGTCATCTCCTTCTGATTTATGAGTTTTTAATATACAAATGATTGGCATGTCCTTACATGAATTGCGGATGATTTTACCCACTTGTTGTTCTCATTTCCTTCTCACTTTGGGAAATTTTCAATTTCAAGTAACCAAATCAATCAGCTCTTCCTTTATGGCTTCTTGTTTTGGAATCAGGCTTATCAGCCCTTCTCCATGATTTTGTAAAACGATCTCCTCTGGTAAATGGCATTTTTAATATTTAAATTTTAGGTGCTAGATGTGAGTAGTTAACATAATCTCATACCTGCTTTTAGGTTTCATTTTGAGAGACTTTAGTATTTCCGCATGAGGCAGCACTTGATTGAAAGCCCTTGTTACTCATTGTTTGTACCTGTGCTTTCCGTTTGTTGCTGCCAGGGTAGCAAATATCTCTGCTAATGAACCTTCACCCACATTTTCTTGCTTATTTATCACATGTCTGCTCCTGGAAGTAGTGTCATTGTGTCGGTGGAAATGAACCTTGTAGACTATTGACGTCTCCTGCTACAGTAGCTTCCAGAGCAGCTTTCTTTCCTTTTGATGTATGAGACCGCCCATCTCACTGTGGGAGAGTAACTTTTAAACATTGTGTTTTCCTCGTTTTCCCAGAAATCTGAGTGGATGACAACAACTTGCAATCACGCACTTTATGCTATTTGTGATGTCTTTACCCAATTCTATGAAGCTTTGAACGAAGTTCTTCTCTCGGATGTGTTTGCGCAGCTGCAGTGGTGTGTCAAACAAGGTATACTTCATGTCTCTGGGCATCCTCTTTTTTGACATGGTCTATAATAAGAAACCCATTTTTTCAGAATGTAAAAGCATTGTGTGATGCCAGAAAGCACAGCACATCATTTAATTGGTGAAAATGCATTTATTTATTTAACTAGATTTAAAACAGATCTCCCTCTTCCACCATTTCTTTAAGGTGGATATAATTATTACTTTAAAAGATGTATCTTTGTAGGTTGTACTAATCTACTTCTGTATGTTTTAATTTTCCTGGAATTAAAATGTGGTTTAAATGTGCTATGTGAACTAAGTTAGCAGCTTCACCAATGGGCATATTTTGTCCATTTTAGTGTTTATGTAAAAATACTCTAGAGGTGGTTGGATTCCGTAAATGGTTTTTACTTAGGGCTTGATTTAATTAATTGTTCCAATGATTTGATTTTAAAATAAATGATAAGAAGGCTGATGCTAATATGGCAAAAATCGGAAAATGTTATGTTTGAATGACATAGTTTAGAAATATTGGCCCAGTATTTTGTCTTTTTATCATTTCTCATCCACGAAGTCAGTTTATTTAGTTGTAAAATGTTGACCTTCCATCCCTAGCAATGAATAAATAGCCTAGTTGTAGTCTTCTTAAAACTATCAAAATTAGAGTACTGTCTGTAACATTTCTTCATTAATTAAAATGAACGTACTAGTTGCTTAGTCCTCACCTCATCATATGAAGCATCACAGATCTCATTGGAATCAACATAAGCAGCTGAATGTGAATGAAGTGTTGTCTTCTTTTGCAGATAATGAGCAGCTGGCTCGATCGGGTACAAATTGCTTAGAAAATTTAGTAATATCCAATGGAGAGAAGTTTAGTCCTGATGTCTGGGATAAAACATGCAACTGCATGTTGGACATTTTCAAGACAACCATCCCACACGTGTAAGTGCTGATGCCTCTTTGCATCTTTCCGTGTGCACTGGGTGCTGTGAGGCTCTGGGTGACCCTATGCGCTGATGTTTTCTTACTCTTACATTCCCCTAGTTTGCTGACATGGAGACCTGCCGGAATGGAGGAAGAGTCATCTGAAAAACATTTGGTAGGGTTTGTTGTTGTTGTCTTTTCTTTTCTCAGAGCCCCCATTTTAGTAAAAACATTGAGCATCCCAAAGCGTTTGTGCTTTTCTTATGGTAAATGAGTTGAAAGGTTATAAGGTCTTAAAATTATATTCATTAGTGCTTTTTTTTTTAAGTATAGAAAAGTATTATGAAAATAAGCCAATTCACCCAGTAAAAACCGCAGTTTACATATCTCATTTTATCCTTACGTGACTGGATATACATAACCACACATGGTCAAAGTTTGGACTCATTGGCACAGGAAGTGTTCCTGAACAGCATTGTGAGCATGTCTCAGTATTCTCAGATATTCTTTGAGAACAGCCTTTTCAGTGGCTGCATAGTAATATAAATTATTTATCTGACTCTCCCTTGTTGGAACTCCAGTCAGTTCTAGAGTTCACTCCGTATCATTATAAATGATGCTTTGGCATAATTATCTTTATTTCCCTGCTGACTAGAGTGCTGCCCTCTCAACCTGTGAAATAGATCTTATTTATGTTTTTATGTGAGGCCACATACAGAAGTTCTGTTTCAAGTTCCATTAAAATGCTTTGGTTTTATTGCCAGGGTGGGAGAGGTTGGTATTATGATATTAACTTTCATGCTCAAATAACTATAAGATCATTAGATTTTAAAGGGCATTTGGGATACAGCAAATTAAAAATGAAACGCATTTTGATATTTTGGTTTTTTTGACTCGTGTTTTCTGCTAGCAACTTGAAAAAAAAGCCCCAACTACTGCCCCTGCTGGTCTTTTTGCACTTGCTCTCGTTAGCAAAGCGTCATACTCATTACTGTCAAGTCATATGAGAAGACGTGCCCTAGACGACGTGCCTTCTAAGTTGAAATAAGAAATTGTGGGCTTTTGATGGGGGAGAACAGGGGAGTAATTGAAAGTTGTGGTCTTGCCTGTGCTGCCTTTGAGAAGCCTGCACTAAACTGGCCTGTAATGGGACTTCCTGCTGATTGAGTCACCTGCATTCAAGTGTCAGACCAGATGTCTTTGCCCAGAGGGAAGGGCGTGAACAAGGTATTTCTCTCTGGTTTACTTTTAGGACATGGATCTGGACCGCCAGTCTTTAAGCAGCATAGATAAAAATGCCTCGGAGCGAGGCCAGAGTCAGCTCTCTAACCCAACTGATGACAGCTGGAAAGGCAGGCCATATGCAAGTAAGGCCACTTTTTGCTTTGGTTGGTTTTCACTAACACATTTCACGTAGGTGACACATTTGCATGACTGGAACATTCAGATGGTATTGGAGAGTACAGGCACTAAGTCCTTCTTACACCCCTGTGGCTCAAACACTGCAGGTCCCTTACCCGTGGCAGCCAGCACCACTAGTTTTGTCCGCACTTCTCCAGGAACATCTGCCCATGTGCAAGCAAATACAGATGCAAGTGCATATGCACACACATCTGTCCATGAACTTTCCTCTCATTTCTTCATGAATCAGAGACCACAATGCATATTTTCATTTACTGTATCTTAGAGATAATGTGGAAATAACACCAAAGAGCTTTCACATTGTCTTACACCACATATGTTATCCCAGGGGGTAGATGTGCTGTTAGTTGCTTAATTGTATCTTTTCTAGAGGACATTATTATCATTACCAGCCTTTCTCTGTTAAAAACAGTACTGCCTGTAATAATCTTATGTTTGCGTCATTTGTGAGTTTAAACAGCAAATTTTGCCGGGCACGGTGGCTCATGCCTGTAAGCTTCAGCCTATGAAGCGGCTGGGGGTAGGGATCGCGGTTCGAGTCCCACTTGGGGCAAAACAAGAAGACCTAGTCCCAAATAATAGCTGGGCGTGATGGCGCACGCCTATAATCCCAGCTACCTGGGAAACTGAGGCTGGGGATTGCTTAAGTCCGTGGTACCCCAGGCAACGTGAGCCTGAGGTTCCACGGGTAAAAATAGCGAGACCTAGTCTCAAAATATATATATATAAAACAATAAAATAAACAGCAAATTTCTAGAAATAGGATTGCTGGTTAGCAGATAAGCACATCTTCTATGTTAACAAGTTTCCGAGATTGCTGTCTGGTAAGCTTGTACCTATTTACATGATCTTTCATGTAAATTTCAGGTGAAGGCCTGGCAAGGTGGCTCTTGCCTGTAAGCTTCAGCCTATGAAGCGGCCAGGGCTAGGGATCGCAATTTGAGTCCCGCCGGGGTCCATAGCGAGACCTATTCCCCCCCCCCCCAAAAAAAAAAACCAGCTGGGCGTGGGTGCGCGTGCCTGTAATCCCAACTACCTGGGAAACTGAGGCTGGGGATTGCTTGAGTCTGTGGTACCCCAGGCAACGAGAGCCTGCGGTTCCACAGGCAAAAATAGTGAGACCTAGTCTCAAAAACAAATAAATAAACAAACAAACATTAATTAATTAATTAATTTTAGGTGAAATTTAACAACCTTAGAGTACTTTTAATTTGCAGTTTTCAAATTTTAAGTGAAACTGGTAGTTTTCATGCACTTAAGATACCTTATATAAGGTATAAAAGGAAAATCACTTCTATTTTGTTTTCTTCTATAAACTATATGCTCATAATCATTATTTTGTGTTGACTGTTGGTCTTTATTCATTTGGAGAAGCCTGTTTTTGTTAGAGGTTCCTTTTCTGTATTTGAATCTCAATACTGTTGCCAGTTCGTCTCTTACTGCTGCTGATGGTTTAACTGTCATTTAAAAAACTATCCTCCCAGTTGTTATGTGTCAGACACTGTTGTGTTTCATGTCTGTGCTCTCATGCCATCCTACAGTAGCCCCTTGAGGAGGTACCTGCTTTTCCTTCCCATTGACTGGGACTGAGATGACATAGTGACTTAAATTCTGGTATGTGGTAGAGGCTCGCTGCTGAGAGTAGGATCTCCGTAGATTCACTCAGCTGACAAGTTGGAATTTTTCTGGCATCCTATATGCTTTGAGGTTGTCTGCCCCTTTGCCTTCACAGCGGTCCCTCCTTCCAAAGGCGTAAGAGATGACCACCCTGGACATCCAGTGAGAAGGTGCTGTGTTGGAATCTGTGCACTGAGTCCAGTAACTGCAGCCCAGTCAGTGTCTCCGCTGTCCAGTGAGAACAAGGCATTTCCTCGTCAGCTCTGCCAGATAAAGAGGCTGCCTCATGTGCATATCTCTTTAAGTCAGACTCCTCTCAGTGTGGCAGGTCCCCTGTCTTCTGAGAAATGCCTGGAACTTAAGACTCCTTCTCCCAGTCTCCCGTCTCAGCCTCCTTACTGGGCATAAGCTCAGTCAGTGGAATTGCTTGTACCACTTGTATCGCCTTCTTCCCTTACTGATGGCCCAGGTGACACTGAATTGGCTTAAAGTAAATGTACATCTGCTGTAAATTCACTCTATTTATTATAGTTGAAACTAGTTGAGAATTTTATACGTTTATCTATCACAGTCACTTTAGAAACCTGAAGCTGCCCCAACCTCTTTTGTTTTCTGTCATTAAAAGCTTTGTTTCATGTTTTCAATATTGTGAATGTGTAACATTCAGTTAAGAAATCAATCTGAAAAAAAAAAAAGAAAAAGAAATCAATCTGTATTTGACCTTAGCCACGTTGACCAACAGTTATATAGTGCCTGACATGTAGTGCCTTGAGCCCAGAGATTGAGAAGCCCAAGGTAGATGAGACACTTCTCAGAGCCTAGTAGGCAGGCAGAAACCACACCAACAGTCTGTGCAGGGGACTATAGAGGGAAGTGTTAACTATCCACACATGCTTCATCCAGAAGACAGCTCTGGAGGAATATGGTGTAGAAAATGTCGAAAGTAACTCCTAGCTCCACAGCAGACAGGTGATCTAGGAGTTAAGACTTCAGACGAGCCTGGGGCTCATCCCTGCTCCACTCCTCAGCACTGGGAGTGAGACTTCTTGGAGAGTCTGGCTGCACCAGGAACCTAAGCCTCCCGTGATTAGGGCAGTTGAGAACTGGTCTGTAAGAATGTCCAGCCGAGACTCTTCTGGAGAACACAGGACCTGCATAGCTGATTCCCTCATCTCTTTGCTTAGATACCACATTTTCAGGGAAATCGTTCCTAACCAGCTCATTTAAACTTACAGCCCACCCTGGCACGCCCATTCCCTGCCTGCTTCGTGCCATCTGTGACTTGCTAATCATGTACTTGAATGTCTTGCTTATTGTCTGCCTCTTCCATGGAGACAGGGATTTTTTTTTCATTGCTCTACCATAACATCAAAAACCATGCCTGGCACATGGTAGAAGCTCAGTGAGCCTTTACTCAGTACTGGCTGAATCATTATTAGACTTAATCTTTATCATCCGATATAGATCAGAAACTGTTTGCGAGCCTTCTCATCAAGTGTGTGGTCCAGCTGGAATTGATACAGACCATCGACAACATCGTGTTTTACCCTGCAACAAGTAAGAAGGAAGATGCAGAACACATGGTGGCTGCTCAGGTAACGGGAATGGGTCTCGAGAAGGGCGTCCTTGTCCGTGGGGAGGCTATCTGCCCAGGCAGGCGCCAACTCATACTGGCTGTCTCCTGCACTTGACTCTCCTGTTCCCCCTCCTCTAGCAAGACACACTGGATGCAGATATCCACATTGAGACGGAGGACCAGGGCATGTACAAGTGCATGTCATCCAAGCACCTCTTCAAGCTGTTGGACTGCTTGCAGGAATCCCATTCCTTCTCAAAGGCCTTCAACTCCAATTACGAGCAGAGGACAGTCCTATGGCGAGCAGGTAAGGTCACACAGCAGATAGGATGGGTGGCCACTCTGGTCACAGCCTGAAACATGAAAACCTTTGGGAAATGGCTGACATTTTTCACATAGCTGTACACCTTGTACACTAATTTTTACATACTTGAGGGAAAAAGAAAAATGCTGGATAGATTTCCTCCCCGCACCAGGAATACCTGACACGTGGGAGAGTCCCCGCAAGTAGCTGAAGGAACAACAAATTGATAATTGAATTGACCCAGCAAGTTGAGAAATGATACATTAGACTAAAACTTTGTAGTAATAAGATTTGTCTTTTACTCTGGAAGAAGGTGGATGTTATAAAATAGTGTATCCGAGTCCATTAGAAATTTTATATTAAAAACATTTTCTATTAGCTAAATTATGTCTTCCAGCAAAACATGCAAAAAGTGTATTTCTCTTAAAAAAGAACATTTTGGGGCCTGGCACGGTGGCTCGTGCCTACAAGCTTCAGCCTATGAAGCGGCCCGGGCTAGGGATCATGGTTTGAGTCCCACCTGGGTCCCGTAGTGAGACCTAGTCCCAAAAAAATAGCTGGGCGTGGTGGCGCGTGCCTGTAATCCCAGCTACCTGGGAAGCTGAGGCTGGGGATTGCTTGAGTCTGTGATACCTCAGGCAATGAGAGCCTGCGGTTCCACGGGCAAAAATAGTGAGACCTAGTCTCAAAAAAAAAAAAAAGAACTTTTTGTCATTAAGTATGGTGACTTAACATGGCAATAAAATGTGGTATCTAAGAGAAATACAAAGAATCTGCACATCTTCTGAAGCTTTTAGGGGTTTCTCTTCCCCAGCTCCAAAAATAGCTATATAGACTTGGAGGTAAGTTTATGAGTGCGTGAATAAAGATATATGCAGAGGTAACAGTGGGAGTGCATTTTTCTAGTTTTGCACAGAATTGATACTTTAGGTAAAGTTTACATTATTAGCATTACTTGTTCTCGATGGCTTTAAAATATCTAGATGTTTTATATGTTTACCTATAATGTTTTGCTTCTGAGAGTGAGTTTAGGAAAATATATTGCTACTTGTGCTTTCTGGAAAGAAAAAGAATACTCTTCCAAAACTTAGGAACGTACTATAAATTCTTACTGTTGCCCTTGAGGAGATGAAGCAAATGGTCTCCCCAGCCAGTGAGCAGGTCTAAATGGAGAACAGCTCAGGCCCTGAGGAATGACATGTATCTTGCACAGAAGATGAGCTGTCATGACTGCCTTTTGTCATGACTGCCTTTTCTGATACCCACAGTTGAGCTTATAGGAATGTGAGATATTCCAACCTTCCCCAAAGTAACTATTGTGGGATCCCACGTGATTGCTTGGCATTATGCTGTACATGTGCACTCTTGATAAGACTGTCTGATCTCTAGGTTTTAAGGGCAAGTCTAAACCTAACCTTCTGAAACAAGAAACCAGCAGCCTGGCCTGTTGCTTGAGAATCCTGTTTCGAATGTATGTTGATGAAAACCGCAGGGATTCCTGGGAGGAAATACAGCAGCGACTTTTAACGTAAGATTAAATGTTTCATCTCTGATCCACAACATTGGGAGTTGAACAGAGTAGGATAAAAACACTCACATGCTGCCCTAACAAACTATTTCCTTCTTTTCTTTCTACTTGGTGGCTCTTCTTTCACTTTTCTTAGTACCCTGAAGAGGCGAGAGCCTGGTTTCTTTCGTTAGAGAGTTTCTTAAAGCACAGAAATAGTGAGAGGGAGAAGCTTGCTGAGCTCATAGTTAACAGACCTGGAGTAAGGCCTTGAGTGGTCTTAAGAGTGATGGCAGGTCTGTGACATCCCATCATTCTTTCTTTCCAAGAAGAATGTGTCCAAATCACCTGACTTCAGGATATACTGATGTTGATTAAACAGAAATGAAGCCCTAGGGAAATGCTGGGATGCCTCTGAGGGAGCCCCAGACAGAAAAGCTCATCTTTGCCTCAGTTCTCAGAGAACTCTCAGCAAGATGCTTATGTTCTTTAAAATTTAAGACCATTGGCCAGGCATGATGCGCATGCCTGTAAGCGGCAGCCTAGGAAGCCGCAGCCCCAGGGCCAGGGATCGCGGTTTGAGTCCCACCGGGGGCATGTAGCGAGACCTAGTTTCAAAAAAATAGCTGGGCATGGTGGCGTGCACCTGTAATCCCAGCTACCTGGGAAGCTGAGGCTGGGGATTGCTTGAGTCTGTGGTACCCCAGGCAACATGAGCCTGCAGTTCCACAGGCAAAAACAGCAAGACCTAGTCTCAAAAAATAAATAAATAAAATAAAATTTAAGACCATTAACATGCAGTACTGGCAGCCGTGTATGGAAACAGGGGCTGTCCTGCACCGCTAGTGGGAATGTGCAGTGACAGGGTCTTTCTGGAAGTTAGTGGGAGTTATAGCTCTGGCACCTAAAAATGCTCGTTCTCTTTTTTTTTGAGTCAGTATTTCTACTGTGATGGAATCAACTGAAGAAAATGTCTTGGAGATGGGACCTAGGATTACCACCCAGAATAGTTACTGGAAACTTTATAAAGAGAAAAAACTTAAGACAGCTCAGTTCTTGAATGGATAATTTAATTATGGTATATCAAATGAAAGAACATTATGCCGTCTTTAAAAATAATTAAAAAAAAAAAAGGTTTTGAAACTGTTTTCCTTGATGTGGAGCCTGTTAATAGTATAATAAGTTTTATCACAAATGAACAGAATGTAAATTTCTGATTTTCAGCAATGGATGATCTCTCTAGAAAACTGGAATGAAACTTGGCAAAATATTAGCATGTCACTTTGAAAGAGAGATGTAGGGGTATTTTCTTTCACTTTTCAGTAATCCTAACAATGCTATAATACATGGCTAACAAATCATAACTAAAAACAGAATTATTTAAAGGGACACCAATAACTTCTATCAAGCCCAGAGACGACTCACCTATCTAGCCTTATGACGCTCCTCTGATGTTAATAGCACTGGGTGTTAGGCTACAGCGTGTTCCTAATTCTACGATAATATACTTCGGGCTCATGGTGCCAGGTCTGAGTGAAGTTACTGTCAAACATGCTTGTTTTGTTTGACCTCACAGCAACCCCTCTGGCTTGGTAGTTTTTTTACCCCCATTTTATAGCTAAGAAAACCAGGACTCGGGAATGTTTTCAGGGTGGCTGCTCAGAGTAGGCACTCAGTAAATGCTCACTGCAGGGTAGATAGCGCTCGACTCCAGTAGAATATCAGATGTGAACTTTCTGTTGATTGTGCCTCCCCATCTGATTCTTCCAGCGTGTGCAGTGAGGCGCTTGCCTATTTCATCACGGTGAATTCTGAAAGCCATCGAGAGGCCTGGACCAGTCTCCTGTTGTTGCTTTTAACAAAAACCCTCAAAATAAACGATGAAAAGGTATAAACAAGTGAATGCTGATGTCTCTTCTAGGACATCAGTGTAGGTTGACTTTTCACTCAGACTTTTCAACCGTTTTCTCAGTTCTCCCAAGGATGCTTAACATGGCTAGCATTGTCTAGATGGAGAGGAGCGCATCTCTTTATAAGCAACAGATGCCTTAGTACAGCAGGGCATTTTTTCTCAAAGAAACCCCCACCCCCTCCATTGAGGAAGGCTGAGATCGAAACCAGGCTTGTTCCAGTGGTTTCAGTGTGGCTGTGTTTGAGAAGAGGGTTGCGGTTGAAAAGCACCGTTTAAAACTGGGAACTTGCTTTATTGAAATGAAAGCTGACTTTGGTGGCAAGGCTGTTCCCAGATAGTTTGTATTTGCTAGAATTAAAAGAAATTTGAATTTCTGATATTTTGCACCTACTTGTCTAATAGCAAGAGAAAGTGCCAACATTGCAAGAGGTTTCCAGAGTGAACTGAATACTTTTGAAACTGTTCCCACCCCCAAAACAGTGCCATGTCTAATTCTCTGTCTCCTTCTTTCCCATCTCAAGTTTAAAGCACATGCTTCAACATACTACCCCTACTTGTGTGAAATTATGCAATTTGACCTGATTCCTGAACTCCGAGCTGTTCTGCGGAAGTTCTTCCTGCGAATAGGTGTTGTGTATAAGATATGGATTCCAGAAGAGCCCTCACAGGGTTCAGGGACGCTGTCACCGTTGTGGTAGCCCTGGCTCTCAGGGGCCGCTGCTGCAGCTCTGCAGGCTTACCGTGCCACCTTTGCCTACCACCGCTCATCATGACTCAGACGACAGAAACAGGAGTTGGCATCTTGGAGCTCACGACGGCCTGGATAAAGATGACCTCTCCATGGGTCCCATCAGAGTCTAAGGCACTGCGGTATTCATTAAACTGTCTCATACCCTGTCACCCCAGTCAGTGGGGAGTCCGTTGCATCTCTGTCGTTCCATTTTACTGATTGAACTCTCTGTCCAGTCTGTCACTGCACCCACCGCCCTTTTCTAGCTGAGTCCCGATTGGCTGTTCATGTTTCATCAGAGGAAGTCACTTTCGTCGAAAGTACTGAACATAGCTGTATAGGTTCGTGATGTTAGAGAGTACGTTAATAAAATTTCTTGTAATGGCTAAGTGCCACCTCAAATATGCTGGGTTTTTTGTTTGAGTGTGTTAGAAAAGTTTGAGTGTTTTTGTCAGTTGTGAGTCAGCTGTAGTTAGGTTAGTCTGGGGAAAGGTGGGGGGGAAGATGATTGTTTTGTTTTGCTGATGTCTGAGTGGTTTTTTTAAAAATCTTTTACAAAAAAATATTGAAGATGTGATTGAAGGCAGAGTTTAGTGAATACATTAGAATTAAGAGCTTGCAATGTTTAAAAAATGTAGTGCCTCCCTGGCTCTCCCTGCTGTGTAGTACTTGGGGAGAACAAGTCTATAGGAAAAAAAGTAAGCAATTTAATAAAGGTGATTAGCCTTCCTTGAAGTAAGTATTTGTGGATGGGTATTCAAATAAAATTTCCAGAATACATTGTCCATCTCACACACTTTGAAATCTAATATATGAAGTAGAAATGAAAATGAAGTAGTCATTTTATAGAGTTAATTTATATTTAAGTAATAAGCCTTTTCTTTTTACCTCAGAATAGTGAGGGTACCAATGGTCAGCATCCCAGTTTTGCAGTCCCTGTTAAAGGTTCTCAAGCAAGAGGGAGCGTGACTGTTCAGGGGAAGGTTTGCCCCTGTGAACCTCCTCAGCCACATGCCGTGGCTTGAACTGGAGTGGACCCTCGCTGTGGTGAGGCCAGCACAGCCAAACTCTGACACAGTGGGAGGTGGCCTGTCCCTGATGCTCCAGCTCCTTTGAGCCATGGAGCTGAATCCTTCGGATAATTTGATCCTGGGGTCCTTATTATGTTAATGATGGTGCAATACTCTTACCTGCAGTACAACTGAATGCTGATGCAGCTTCTGTAAAGTTGGGCCCTGTACAGATAGGACCTGAAGCCTGCAAGCAGTAGATTTGGAAACTTAATTTATTCTGAGTCAATGAGAAAGAGAACACACGCTTCATGCTCTACCCGCTCATCTGCTGCCTGGAACAGCTTTCAGGTTAGGAAAAGTGTTACACAGAGTTCCTAGAACATTCAGACTTCTACCCACATCCTCAGTCCTGTGAATTGGGTTGTATTGATGTCCACTCTGGTGCCTTAGACGTTAGCAAGTTGGAAACCTATCTATCAAATCCGCTATTTTTTCTTTATACAGAAGAATTTCTGGTGCTTTTGTTTACTAAGAGATCGATTTCTTACATTGTTTTTGTTTTTAATAGCCTTGAGGAATGCTTGGTTTGGGCCAGTAGTACTCTGTCCACTCTTTTCTTCCCCAAAAGTGTTTTATTTTCTCTACCAAAGAAAAAGAGCAGGTTTATTAGGTCTTTAGGTTACTTACATACATTCGAGAAGCGCTGTCTCAGTGAGCAGGAAGGGACGGAGGGAGAGTATTTTCCTGAGTGGAAGGCGTTAGCACATTTGAATGGCACTGTGCGAACTTCTTCTAGGACTGGCTCCCTGGTTCTGTAACGTGTTCCAGTCTCCACAAGTCCGTCATCTCCATCGATGTGTGTACCAAAGGCATAAATGGGGAACACGAATTTGTTCATACGTCCATGTTTTATGCAGCCGCAAACCTGTTGAGAGGTGTTTTCCTTTCCCTCTGATAGTATCCTGTAACATTATCTTCATCAGATGTGACCACAAGACTTTCCCAGTATATTCCTGCCTTCTAAGTTTTGCCTCCTCTTGCAGAGTAAGAGATATGTTAGTGCATTTTGTTACTGACAGAAACTTGCCAGATTTGAATTTTTTTCATGTTGTCTTTTAAGAAATTTGATTTTCTGAATGAGGCATCTGAATTGTACCAGCATTGATCTTTTGAAAACTGGATGTTAAACCATTTAGGGCAACGTGATCTATAGAGGAAATTCCTGGAATAAGCCATTAAACCTAAATTCTATTTGGGGAATAAGTCTACCCTAACCCATGTCAGCGTAGCTTGCCCCACACGGATACTAGTGAAAGGATGCGTGTGGGTGCAGCACCAGGACAGCCTTTCTAACAGCCAACGAGAAAAGTGAAGTGTTCCCAAGGCCTTACTTCTCTCTCAGAATGCTTTAAGTGTTGAGTCTTCGTGCTGGGTCTCTAGAGAAGTTTTCCTTTGTTATGACACTGCTGCTTCAAGCAGTTCTGTTTTTCATTATCCTTTAGGGAAAACACTAGCTTTGGCATCTTAACAACAAACGGTGGATGGGAAATTTTATTTCTAATAATGCAACTTTAGAGTCAAGTCCACCTTTTCCCTCTTCCTCCTTGCATACAACCAAAGAACATATGTGATGGAAATTGTATAAGACTTCAGAACACAACATTTTCCTGACAGGTGATTTTCTTACAAAAAGCAAAAAAATAAACGTTTTTTTGTTCTTTATAACTATGGCTATACACTTAGTCGTCTTTACAGTTATTCCAAGAACCTGCTGACAAATACAAGAATGACCATCTCATTCAAATGTTTGTTGTTATGATGCAGACCTATGCTGGGTTACCCAGAAGCTGGACCCTAATACTACGTTTTCTGAATTCTTTTCCTAATATTTGTGTTAAGGTAGACATAGATTCTACTCACACAAAATCCTGGTGTTTTGCTATAAGCAGCTTTGTCGTTTGGGAAACAAAGAAACCAAAGCTGAATATTTAAAGGAATGGGTATATCTGGAAAGCCTTGCTCTCAGAAAAAGGACATTCATCAACAGTGTAGTTTTTCTCAGTGTTCTAATTTTTTAAAAAATTTTATCTGCATATGTGCATCATTATTTCTTTATGTGCAAAGTGTATGTTTTACCTCCTTTAATGCCTAAAAGTTAGTTATTAGCTACTTTTTGTTTAATCTATACACAATGATTAAGTGCATTTAATATTGGTAATTTAATGAAAAGCATTCCTTGCCCAATGGATGTATACATTTTTGAAAGAATAAGCAGAATTATATAATATGAAATGCTATGTAAAGTTTTCTATGTAAAAATATTATGTATAATACTGTTAAAATATCTCATGCTTTAATCAGGTGGTAAATCAATAAAGTTTTAAAAAGTAAAGTTGTTTTTAATATAATAATAGGTAGAAATCAAGCCAAATTTTGGGTTAGTGTGGTCTTATAGCAAGTATAAGCTTATAGATCTCCGTTGATAGTAAATAAAATTATTAATGGGATAATACTTATTGTAAGTTTTTTCTTCATTAAAAATTAAATTTTCTTTTTTTCCTCTGCTCCACGAAAGGGGAGAAAAATCCACTGAAAGGAAGATAATTTCTTAGCTCTTGATACATTTTAACTTACTAGTTAGTTTGACCAGTGGTTTAACTCTCAGGAAGCAGAAATTTTCTATCCTGCACTTGGATGGTAACTGAAATACTGCACTGCCATTAGACCAGAATACATTTTAGGCAATTTTTTTCCAGGACTAGAGGGGTTCCCTGGAATTTTTTCCAGACTTGTTTGTCACACCTATTTTCTTAAGAAATCTGCTAAACTGTCCTTGAGTTATTTGTGTACATCTTATGAGTGTCTAGTAAATGCAACTACCTGTTCACAGCAAAGGAAAGAGAAGGGGAATCCTCGAGGATTCTGGCAAAAATCATTTTATTTCTGCTATCACACAGAAGCCAACCTGACATGGTGCTCAATTGAAGATTAAGACTTTGAGCACCATTTTATATAGTAATCCATTTTCTTCTTGACCAGAAATTGCCAGTCTTTACGTAAAGTTTCATCGGCTTAATTCACAGCCACTCAAAGAATTTATCTCAATTCATTTTCTAGCATACTTCTTGAGTAAATCTAAGCTTAAATAATAGCATGTTGGTTGATATTCTTCTCCAGAGTGCCTTGGGTTTCTGGAAAGTAAGCCAAAACCAAGCACCATACTGTCAAGGCCCATACACAGGTCATGGCAGCTAGAAGAAAGAATTCTTTGTGAAAAAGGATTGTACTCTGGCCCTTGGGGGCATTAGCAACAAGAGTTTACTAATGTCACATTTCAAAGAACATTTATTGATGGTTTACTACAGTCCAAACAGTGCTTTGCATACAGGGACCCTCACAACCCTATAAAGTAAATTGCATTAGACACCCATTTTTCAGATGAGGAAATTGAGGTCCAGAAAAGCCTTGCTGATAATTGGGAAGGACTCACCCAAATTGTCTCCAGACATGAACCGCACTGTCTCTTGCTGTCACCGGTTATTCTGGAGAAAAAGTGCAGGGAAACTTGAGTTTGCTATCCAGCCACACAGTTACACTCTAAGATAACAAGGCCCCTATTTGTGTTGGACCACTTGGGAATTGCAAACAGTCACGTTAGAAACCCTCCTTACCAGACTGCTTACACTAGCCTTTGTAGCGTGTATCTTGGGTCTTCTTATATGTCAAGGAAAGGAACCATGTGTGACCAGCAAAGATGATATAAGTGAGCCGATTTCTCAGAGACATTGAGCCAGTAAGCCCTTGTGGTTTTCTCCTGGCCTTACTCTCACTCCTTTCCCACCAATTCATAAATTGCCTTCATTTTCCACTTTATTATGCACCTCAAAATTCACCAGTTCTGATTTCTTTAGAGTTCCACACACTTGGTCCTGTCCTTATGTTCCCCTCTGTCTGGAACCCTCTGCCAAGGTTACTGAAGGCTAGCTCCCCCTCTTCCTGTGTTCACCTCCAATGCTGATTCCTCAGAATCCTGTCTGGACCACAATCACCTCATCCTCAGAACTCACCACCATCTGCTGTGCTCTGATGCCCATCTCCTAGCTGTAATGCAGACACTTGTTAATGACACTTGCCTCTCATCAGCGGGAGCACAGAATCATGTGGCAGGTAGTACTACTTCCCCTCCATCCTTGCCAGGAGTGGAAATAAGCACCGACACATTCTTGTCTCTGAGTTCTGTAAAGTGCTCAGCCCTCACCTCCCAAGGAGCCCAAAGGACCCTTCTTTGAAACTTTGTCTTCCTAAACTCCGATTCCTGCTGGGTCACATTTCTTCCCCACCACCACCACCACCACCACCACCAAGGGAGGAAGAAAAAAGAACTTAAGTCATTTCAACCATTGTTTAGACTTTTTCCTTTTCATTGCTGTAATAGCACCCCACAGCAGAGTAATAACGGTAATAGTGACCATGTACAGGATTCTTACATGCCAGGCATTTGTTCTGTGTGCATCATTCCTTTGAATTCTCACAACCACTCTACAAGGCAGTACAGAAAATACTATCATCCCACCCCACTTTTTACAGAGAGGTCAAGGAGTTTGCCTAAGGCCACAGGGCCTTCAAAGCCCTATAGTCTGTAGAACCTGCCTGCTAAACCCATCTCATTTAGGTGCCTGGGAGGCATTAGCTCCTTACCCATATCCTCCATTGCTCTTCTGATGCTTCTTGGAGGCCCTCCCTAAGGGAAGTCACACAGAGTAAGGGATTATTTATTTATTTATAGACTAAGTCTTGCTATTTTTGCAGGCTCACGTTGCCCAGGGTACTACAGACTCAAGCAACACCCAGTCTCAGCTTCCCAGGTAGCTGGGATTACAGGCATGCGCCACCACGCCCAGCTATTTTTTGGGACTAGGTCTTACTACGTGCCCCCAGTGGGACTAGAACTGCGATCCCTGGCCCCGGCCGCAGCTCTCTAGGCTGCCGTTTACAGGCATGCACCACCTAAAACTGCATTTTGAGTGGCAACTGCTACTCGCAGATGAACCTGAGGAAAGACAAATTTGAAAGTGGCTTGTTGGTTGGTGGCTTCTGCCCCTTTTGACCCAGTATCACTATGTGCCTTCGTCCATAAAGCCCTTTAAGCCTAGCTTTGTGCCACCTCAGACTCTGCCTTACCCTCCACCCCTAAAACGCTGGCTGGGCTGATCTCACATTCCCTGTGGAAATTCAGGCGTGAGGCCTATGTCACTGCCTGCCTTATGGCCCCGTTCTTTCACTCTTCCCACAGGACTTATGAAGAGCTGAAATCACCCTGGCTTATCCCTTTTTCCCTCTAAAACATAAGCCCCTTGAGGGGCAGGAAGTTCTCAAAACGCAACGGGATGACTTCCGGTGGTTCGTGCCACCATCACGTGAAAGGTTCCACGTGGCTGACATCAAGTGCGGACACCTAAGTAGGCCAAAATGAGCAGTCACTCGCTCAATCTGTGTTCATGTCAGGAAAACAAGGACTGGGGTCCCTCAGAACGGTCTCGGCCAAGGCCTCGGCGACCCGCGCCCCCAGAGCCCACACAGACGCACGTCACGATTGCCCGCTCGCAACTGGGTGGGGCAGAGAGCCCATGGCCCCGCCCACCGCCTCGACCCCGCTCACGCATGCGCTCTAGCGGCAGCTTGGTCGCCGCGCCATTTTGCCGGGGTTTGAATGTGAGGCGGTGCGGCGATAGAAGTGGGTAGTGCCGGCTCCAGTGTACGGCTGAGATTCCCTTTTCCGTTCCCGTTTCCCACCAGGTAAGACGCTGGGTGTGCACGGCCATAGAGGGTGGACTCTCTGGACCTCACTGCGGGGAGGGACGAGGCGCTCCTAGCTCTTCTGAGCACTGGTTAGCAAGGACCGCGCCTCTGAGCGAGAGCGAAACGTGGGTCCGTGCCTCAGACAGCGCCCGTCAATCAGGGTTTTGCTTTAGCTGACCGGACTGCTTTCGTAGCCTCCCGGGTCTCAGACCCAGACTGGGCGGCCCCGGGGCCTGTGAGGGGCGAGGGCCGTGCAGGCGCGGCCTAACGCGAGCGGCCGAAGGGCCCGCCCCTTCCCCTCCAGCGCCACGCTGATTGGTTGCGCCGCCACCGCGCTGCTCGGGAACGCCGCCTCATTGGTCGCGGCCGCGCGTCCGTTCTCGGCGCTCCAGGCCGCCCGCAACGTGAGCGGAGTGCGGCGGCGAGGCCTGCCTGGCCGGACTGAGGGACTGGGGTGTGCGCCGCCTCCCCGACCGGCGGGGTCCAGCTTACTGAGTTGGTGAAGATTAAATCCGAGTCCAGGCACCTACCCAGTAACACGGGGTTCCTCACTTTGGGGAGACCTTCTGTTGTGATCCTTTCGGAGCACGAGCTTTGGGGTTCAAACGTCTGGCTTCGTTCCAGGTGGATCCTTTACCTGGGACTGTAACTCGGGGCGAGTTTGGTTTCTCCGAGCCTCCATTTCTTCATCTGCAAAACTGCATTGAAAACAGAATCACTCCACTAAAGTGGCGGGGGGCGCTCGCACCTAGTTATTATAAAATCCCACCTGAGATGAGGATTGCTAGCCCCTTCTCGTCTCCTTTAGCCACAGTAACCACATCGACTGACCTTTCTTTTTCTTCAATGTTCCAAGCTCTCTCGCCCACCATAAAGCATGCCTTTGGTTCCCTTGGAAATTGTCAACATCAGGATTTTGCGAGACTGTCTCCCTGTTCAAGTTTCTCTCATCTTAGGCCTTCCTTCACTAACCTCCCTGCTTTTTCTCACCTCGCCATCACACCATCTAGTTTTAATTCATAGCATTTATCATTTCTAGAATTGCTTAGCGTTTACTTGGCTTTCTCAGTTGCTAGGAAGTAAACGTTGAGAGCAAGGATTGTAACCTTGTTATGTTTGGGAGGCTAGTGTTTATTTACCATTTATCATATCATATAACAGAGCCCCACATGTTTCATACTTAGAGGCACAGAAAGGTACACTTTACTCTTGGATTCCACCAATGCTGTTTCCTCCTCATCTCAAACCTCTTCGTTGGATTTTTGTCCTTTTCAGGTGTCCCCCATTTTGTACTTAATTTCTGGGACACTTAATCTACCCTAGTGTCTCCCCTTTATAAGACCCTTTAGCTTTTATCTTCGTAAGGGAACTCTTTCCCCTTCTCGTTGCTCTGACTTTACTAGTTGAGGGCTGAGACAGAAGGGCACTATTTGCTGTGCAGAATTAGACTTGTTTGAGGTTAATAGCCTAGCTTTGGAATTTATCCCTCAATTCATATAATAACTTTAGGTTAAAATTCTACTTAATCTCTGGGGATGCAGAGAAGAAACAAAAGTAGTCAAGATTCCTTTCCTTGGAGAATTTATATTCTGTGGGGAACAGAAGCAGCATGAATAAATTTGATAGTGTAAGATAGTGACAATTGACAGTGATGAGACAGGTGAAAAAGACTTCTCTGAGGTGACATTTGGACTAAAACCAGCCATTGAAAGCTCAGGGGTCAGAACTTTAGGAAGGGGGAATACAAAAGTGCCAAGGATAGGAACTAGCTTGGAATGTTAGAATGTTTGTGGAAAATCCAGCTTGTTAGTGTAATGTGTGATGGAGAGGTTTCCAGGGTCAAATCATATAGTGCTTTACAGGCAATGTAAAGAGTGGATTTGATTTAAAGTAAATGACTAGAAAGCTAAAGAGTGGTTTTAGGGCCAGCCACGGTGGCTCAAGCAATCACCAGCCTCAGCTTCCCAGGTAGCTGGAATTACAGGCGCACGCCACCACACCCAGCTGTTTTTTGGGACTAGGTCTTGCTGTGTTGCCCTGAGTGGGACTTGAACCACTATCCCTAGCCCCAGCCGCTTCATAGACTGAAGCTTACAGGCACGAGCCACCATTCCCAGTCTTTGTATTTTAAAAGTAACACTTTTTACATTTCTATATTGCTGATATTGCAAAATGTCAAAGTACCTATCCAGTGGTCAAAAACATTAGACCATACAAGCATGTGTACTTCATTATTCATTAGATATATTGTGGAATGTTTTCTAAACATTCTGAATCAAGACTAAGCCTACAATTTTGTTTTATAGATACTATCTTAGGAGATACGGAGAGTTTGTTGGCAAATATTTAGTTCTTTAACAAACATTGAAATTCTAGAATCTATAGTTTTACAGTTTCACCACTTAGAAGTAACCCTATCTCAGCTAAAGGTCGTTATTTTAGGGTTATTCTGTCAGGTAGTCTTACAATCAGTTGTCACTACCTCATTCTGTTTGAAAGTGCTTTTGATCAAAAAATCAGTCAAGGGTGTGTAGCTTTTTGATGTATTACAACAAATGTGTAATAGGTGCCCCGTGTAAGGCTCTAGGAATATTGCAGTGTCCAAAACCTAAGTCCCTACTCGTCTGTAATCTAGTGAAGAAATACAATGAGCAGGAAAACAAATCCTGGTAAGATTTACTTGGAAAACTAGAGAAAAGAAATGCAGAATGAAGTATTTCTTTTTTTAGATAGGCTGTTCCAGAGAGGCATCTCTGAAAAGAGGTAACACTAGAATGCGTGGGCAGTGGTGCATGCAACACCTCAGGGATAAAGGTATCCAGGCAAATGGAACATTAAATGCAAAGTCCTGAAACAAAAAGTATAAGCACTAGCGTCTATGAGCAGTAATACAGGATCAATCTCAAAATTCACTTTTTTCTTTAAGTACTTTATGAATTAACAGCAATAAATCATGGCAGGGTAAGTCTGTCGTTTATCTGACAGGTATAACTTGAGGTATGGACATTAGGGCTTCTAGTAACAGATAAAGAATAGTTTCCAGTTCAGACTGGAAACTCATTTTAGCTTTTTGTTGTTGTTGAGGCTAGGTCTCACTATTACTGCCCATGAAACCCTGAGCTCAAGCAGTCCCCAGCCTCACCTTCCCAGGTAGCTGGGATTAGAAGTGCGCGCCACCACGCCCAGCTATTTTTTTGGAACTAGGTCTCCCTACGTTGCCCCGAGTGGGACTTGAACCGCGATCCTTGGTCCCTGCTGCAGCTTCCTAGGCTGTCGCCTACAGGCATGCACCACCATGCCTGGCATATTTTAGCTTATTGACATGTTCACGTATCCATTAGATGATGCAGCTGTGTTTGTTGAGTATCTAATGTATGCTGGGCAACACTGAAGGTCCTAAGAATACAGAGACAGGAGACATTCAGAGACTTTGCCTTGAAGAATTTAACAGTGTGGTGCATTTAGAGATAAGTCAAAGGTATTTCCGGTGAGCCTTATTGCTGCTAATACAGTATAACGGGCAAGGTAGAGGATAGCCACAGGAAACCATTTTGAGTTGAAAATAGGCTGACAGTTGACTGATGCCTACTGTCAGAGTAGAGGAAAGATCATTGTTACGGGTAGGGAGAACTGCCTTGACTTCCTGGGCGAACAAATAGAAGGTCTTTGTGCCTGCAACACCACCAGAATCCAGACAAGTAGGAGATCAGAATGTGTGAAACTTTCCCATGGTGAGAAGTTTGGGTTTTTTAAGGAAAGCTAAAATACTTTGAGGTTCGTACAAGTACTGTGTGACCATAGTGAAGAATGTTAGCATAATGCAGAGTTATTGAGAAATATATTTTAAAACTCAGCAAAATAGATCATAATCTCCCAATACAAGCACACAATTCTAAAATGTTGCCTTGCATAATTCTCAAATGGTAGAACAAATGTTTGTATGGCAAAGAAAGACCTGTTCTTTACACTGGTGTGATGGTTTTACTTGGCGGTAGGAACATTTCATGAGTTCATAAGAGATTCAGCAGTCAACAGGGAAAAAAAGAGTGAGTGAATTGATTAAATCACTGCTCTTTTTTTTTTTTTTTTTTTTTTTTTTTTGACTAGGTCTCATTGTTTTTACCTGTGTAACTGCAGCTGCAGGCTCACCTACCGGGGGTGACTCAAGCAATCCCCAGCCTCAGCTTCCGAGGTAGCTGAGACTACAGGCGTGCACCACCACGCCCAGCTATTTTTGGGGGGACTAAGTCTGGCTACGTACCCCAGGCGGAACTTGAACTGTGATCCCTAGCCCCAGCTGCTTCATAGGCTGAAGCTTATAGGCACGAGCCACCGTGCCCGGCTAAATCACTGCTTTCCAAAGTGTGTTCCATTATAAAATGATTCTGTAGCCAACTCATGGTAGGATTAACTGATTTTAAAACCACTTATAATCTGTTTTGAGTTCCTGAGACCTTGAAAGTGACTATGGGGGCAATATAATGTGTTTTCCGGATTTAATATTAAAACAAACGGTAACCTCTCAGTACTCTGTGTGGTTGACTGCAAGTTGATCTTGATACGCAGAGTCCTTTTCCCTCAGTTAGAGGAAGCGAATAGATGAGTTGTACTGTGTACTAAATCAGTGATGATGTTGACTCCCCTTGTGTTACAGATTCTTAATTAAGGGAAAGGGCTGTAGTAAGAAAAATGTAGATAAAGATCATTCTCATTAAAATGGTGTTCCTGGGCCCTGCATGGTGATACATGTCTGTAAGCGGCAGCCTAGGAGGCCACGGCCAGGGGCATAGCAAAACCTAGTCCCACAAATATAGCTGGGCGTGGTGACATGTGCCTGTAATCCCAGCTACCTGGGAAGCTGAGGCTGGGGACTGCTTGAGTCTGTGGTACCCCGGACAACGTGAGCATGCAGTTCCACAGGCAAAAATAGCGAGACCTTGTCTCCAAAAAAATAAATAAAAGAGTGTTCTTCTGGCTGTGGAGTACTCTGCATAGCGTAGCTTTAGGTTGTGCCCTTTTCTTTCTAAGCTTTTTAAAACATGGCAGTGAAGTGTTATGGCTTTCCTTTGCATCAATCTTATAAAATCTCAGTCTTCGTCCCTGACTGTCCTTTTTTTTTTTTTTTTTTGCTTCACATTGTCTTTTCTCTTGCTGTTTCAGTGCTTCCACTCTAGTTCTAGTTCAAGATCCCCTTCTGAGAGGAAGACAGCCTGAGTATAGATCTGTAGAGTTAGACAGATTTGAATCTGATTTTAAATATCTGTGACTTGGAGCAAGTTAGACCTTCTCTCTGAGTCTTGTTTAGGTGAAATGGTATGGTTATTATGTGAGATGGTATGAAGCATCTAGTATTGTGCCTGGTTCATACATGTAACCCTTCTTCTATTCAACAACTCTAGCATTCGGATCTTTTCTTTTCTCAGTCAACTCCATTCTGTAAGCCATTTCCAACCCTAAGTTCCTATATCCCATTTCATTAAGTACCCATTTTAAAAGATGTGCAGTAGCTTCCTGTTGTACATTAAACATGGAGCTCTTAAGCTGAGTATTGAGGATCCTATGTGATATGATCCCATCCTCCAGCTCCACTGTTTTCCAAAGTATCTATGCACCCTTCCCATCTGTTACTTGCTCACATGATTTTTTTTGGAGATGGATCCTCATTCTGTACGAATATGTTTCATTCAAGTTCAACTCAGAAACTCACATTTCCTCTCGGAGATCTGAACTTGCTAGCAGTTAAGTTGCTGTCTCTAACTTACTCTAGATGCTTTTACTCTGGGAGATACATGTATTTCAGAATTCAGAATGTTACTTTTTCTCCTCCAAATGGTTTTTGGATGCATATGTTGTGGGTTATCCAACATCCTTAGTGGGGCTTGGGGTAACACTCTCAAAGAAGTTAGTATTTTTTTAGTGAAATAAATTTACATAATGATGGACTATTTATAGCCTCAAGCAATTCAGGCTAGGTTTTGCTGCCAAATCAGTTTGCCAAAAACTTGTGGAAAAAAAAATTTGGGGGTGGGGGGAGAAGGAAAGTTTTTTTAAGAAAAGGGAAATTGCAGATCAGAAAAAAAAGCTGGAACAGGGCAACCTGAGTTGAACAGGCTCAGGAGGGGGTAAGGATAGACTACCCCAAAGAAAGGTTTTAAAACATTACCATCCACAGATTTTTGGATTTCAAAATTGCAGAAAAGGAAGTTAGGCCTGCAGTTGGCATTTTGGTTGTGTCTTCTCTTCTAGACTACTTTTTTTTTTTTTGAGACTTCGTCTCGCTATTTTTGCCCGTGGAACCACAGGCTCACGTTGCCCGGGATACCACAGACTCAAGCAAGCAGTCCCCAGCCTCAGCTTCCCAGGTAGCTGGGATTATAGGCGGGCACCACCACGCCCAGCTGTATTTTTTTGGGAGGAGGTCTCGCTAAAGTTCTCCCAGCGGGACTCGAACCGCGATCCCTGGCCCCTGCTGCAGCTTCCTAGGCTGCCGCTTACAGGCATGTCTACCATGCTTGGCCATAGACTACTTTGTATGCTCCTTTGAGAGAAGGGACATGAATGCCTTTTGTCATGAGCATTTTAAAAATACAGTAACATTTTAATAACTTTCTGATTATACATGCATTATGTGAGTAATTGTAGGGTAGCAGAAAAGATCTTATATAATGGGACTAAAAATAACTTGTATCCATCACTAGACATTACTACTGTATACATTTTGGAGAATACTTTTATATTTCTGTCTGTACATTTCAGTGTACTTTTTAAACATAGTTTTTCAAATCTCACATTTAGCTCTGATAGTGCTGTAAATTATGATCTGACAATGTATGTCTTACGATTTTGGTTTTTTTAAATTTAGGATTGGGTTTTTGACCCAGAATATGGTCTATCTTGGTTTATGACCTAATTTGAATTGTGGTAAACTTTGCTTTTTTTTTTTTTTTCCTTCTTGCATTTTACAAAAATTACTATATGCTTAGTTTTTCCCATCTTCCTTATGGAAAAGCCATATGGTTGCCCTGAAAAGACTACCTTTCCCCATTTTTCCCTTTGGTGCTACATGTGACATTTTTGGTAAAAACTGCACATAAATCTTTCTGAGTTAGTGTTTCTGTTTCCTTTGGATAAATACCCACACGTGGAATTGCTGGATCATATGGTATTTTTTATTTATCTGCTTTAATTTTTTTGAGGAACCTCTGCTGTTTTCCATTGTGGACACATCTGTTTACATTCATACCAGCAGTACATAAGGATTCCCTTTTCTTCACATCCTTGGCAAGGCTTATTATTTCTTGTCTTGATAGTAGCCATTCTAACAGATATAAGGTATTTCACTGTGGTTATAATTTCTATTTCCCTGATGATTAGTGATGCTGACCATCTTTTCATGTACATGATGTATGTCTGGATACCTTCTTTGGAAAAATGTACAGAATCATCTCCTTAGCTACCTGAAGATCCATCACTATCTTGAAAAACGCAGTAACTATCCCGACTAGGAAATTCCTTGCCAGTCTACTACACCAGAAACAAATGCTCTTTACCCTGGAAATGCAGCAGTATCCAAGACAGAAATTTGAGAAACACTAGTTAAAATGTATAGACTACTCCGGATGTCATCTTAGTATTTGGATCCAGAACCCAAATGGTGGTATCAAGACAACACTTCGGCATGATCTAATGGTTCCTTGAAGTGAGTCATGCAAAGAAAAAGGAACAAAGAAAAATGAACACACACATAGACTTGCAAAATGTGGCCTGTATGAGAATAAGACCTAAAGAGAACAGCAATAGGACCACAAGAACCAGAACGAAAACTGTCAGAGACTGCAAAAGGCATTGGTGGAAAAGAAATGAAGGTTCTGCCGTGTCTTTGTCTATGCTGGTTGTACAGATTTTTCCTGAGAGGATTGACCATTTACAACCTTTTGAAAAAAGACCTTAAGAAACGGGCATTTCTTGGCTGGGCACGGTGGCTCGTGCTTGTAAGCTTCAGCCTATGAAGCGGCG
>PVHY01001744.1:33275-85787 GCA_004024945.1 Uropsilus gracilis
GGCTTAGGGATCGCGGTTCGAGTCCCGCCTGGGGCCCGTAGCGAGACCTAGTTCCAAAAAAATAGCTGGGCGTGGTGGCGCACGCCTGTCATCCCAGCTACCTGGGAAGCTGAGGCTGGGGATTGCTTGAGTCTGTGGTACCCCGGGCAATGAGAGCCTGCGGTTCCACGGGCAAAAACAGCGAGACCTAGTCTCAAAACAAAAACAACAACAACAAAAAAAAAAACGGGCATTTCTTAATCAAATTATTTGTGTATGGGATTTTTTGTTGATACTGAGTTTTATGGGTCCTTTATATATTCTGGATATTAATCTCTTGTCAGACACACAATTTGTAAATATTTTCTCCCATTTGGTAAGCTGCCTTTTCATTTTGTTGATCGTTTCTTTTGCTCTGCAAAAACATTTTTTTGGTGTGATGTGAACTACATCACTTTAATTTTGCTTCTGTTTCCTTTGATTTTGATGTAGAAAATTGTTTTTTAATCAGTCATTGCTGTCATCTTTTGAGTCCCAGAGTTTTCTCTCCACATGCAAATTCTCACTGTATTTTGTTGTCATTGCTTGTGATTACCTATACACGATGGAATGTGTCCTCTTTCATTTCAGGATCTTACATGGCATTATTTTTTGCTTAAAGTTTTGATTTGTTTTGGCATGTTTAAAAAAATTTAGTGAGTTTTTTTTTTTTAACCCTTTGTCCTTTTTCTCAGCATTAAATCAGATTTTTTTGTGACTTAGGTCTGTTCAATTTTGTTTTTCTGTGCCTATCTTTGTGAAATTATTATTTTTCTTCTTTATTTCAAAATTACCTCACTATTTAAAAATAATCTCATCTACTGGAACCTTGTCTCAACTGAGTCATACCTGAAGTATAACAAATGAGTGGCTTTCTCAGAGAGGGGAAGATCAGTAATAAATAGAAGGATTGTTTTAGGTAAATCACTGTGGAACTAAATAATTACTCAAACTTTATTTTCTCTTAGGTTTTATAGTCATGGATCTTAGCGATGCAAATTTGCAAACACTAACAGAATATTTAAAGAAAACTCTTGATCCTGACCCTGCCATCAGACGTCCAGGTAAAGAGAACTTATGTTGTCTGGGACTTGGTTTGTTCTTTAAGGTCAATTTAAATTTGAATTATTTTATTTTTTTTTATTTTAGGAGTTATAGTTTTTCATCCTCCATCTATACTTGCAGTTACTGTAACATGGTGTGTGATCTTTTTGTTTTGCTTTAATAAGATGACATTGTGTGGCATCTTTGGTAAGAAGTACTGGTGTGTTTAGACCCTTGACCTTTCTGAAAATCCCTCCACCTGGCTGCTTTAGGGATAAAAAATAAGGTATAGAAATAAAAGTTAATTGCTGCTGGGCACAGTGTTTGGCACATGCCTGTAATCCCAGTGCTGGAAGGCTGAGGCCAGGGATCGCTTGAGTTCATAGGTTTGAGACTATGGCAACATAGGGAGACCTAGTCTCTAAAAATAGCCAGGCGTGGTGGCACTCGCCTGTAATCCCAGCTACCTGGGAGTCTGAGGCTAGGGATCACTTGAGTTCGTGGGTTTGGGACTACCCCAGGCAACATTGCAAGACCTAGTCTCTTAAAAACAAAAAGTTAATTGCTAAAAAGTGATTAATGGCGGGGCATGGTGGCGCATGCCTGTAGGTGGCAGCCTAGGAAGCCATGGCCAGTGCCAGGGATTGAGTCCCGCTGAGGGCCCTTATTGAGACCTAGTCCCAAAAAAATAGCTGGGCGTGGTGGCGCACGCCTGTAATCCCAGCTTCCTGGGAAGCTGAGGCTGGGGATTGCTTGAGTCTGTGGTACCCCGGGCAACGTGAGCCTCCGGTTCCACAGGCACCTAATCTCAAAAAAAAAAAAAAAAGAAAAAGAAATGATTGAAGCCAGGTAATCATTGTTTTTTAATCCCCATGTTGGGTTTAATTAAGTATATTTTAAAGCTCCTTCCTTCCTCTCTCCCTCCCCTGAATTTGACCAATTTCCTTTAGGAACTTGGTATAAGCTTTGAATTGCAAGCTCGGGTGCTCTCAGGTGTGAGCTGTAAGGTAAATGAGGGAGGCAGGCCAAGTGAGGCCAGATAATGTGGTGATAGGCACCTGTTAAGGGGCACATATTTGGAACCTGCTAGCTTTTAGGATTCACACCAGTTTGGTAAGCTCAGATTTTCCAGCTTCACGTTAAAAATACGGACATTTGTATAAAGTATACTTATTTTTGAATGGTAACAACTAACTTCAAAAATTGTTGAAGTACATGCAAACTATCACCAAAGGCAAGGTGTTTTCTCTGAATAATCAGTCGGTATCCTCGCTGTACTGACCATCTTAACCAGAAGTGCTCTTAGCTTGCTGCAGCGGTTATTGATGTTTGTGCTCATAAGAAGGTTTTGGAAGGGCTCGTGAAAACATAATGAATGTGACTGTGTGTGTGAGAGGGAGCTATACATTCTTATGTTAAATATAGTTGTATTTTAATGCCTCTATCCTAGTCTAGAAAAGTCTATTGACTTCTGAGCAAGGGAATTGTGATTTTCCCATTAGTACTTCAGGAAGTAACATGTTCTTGGATAAAGGGAAATTAATGGCTCTAATCTTCTTAAACTTTCCCAGAAGACCTCTGCCAAAACTATTAGAAATGACTTTTTAACAGTTTCTTTGTAAGGTGAGAGTGTTACTGCTTTGTGAATTCAGAGCAGTGTGTAAGAATAAATTGGGAAGAATTATGAACATAGCAGTTATTGTAAGTACCAAACTGACTCAGTGTCTTTAAAAGATGTGACCTGCAAGTGGAATGCTTAGTGGATCCAGCTTACAGTGGATCCCAATGTACTTGCTTGGTTATTAGGATGTGGGCGGCATGAATTAGAATACTTTTTTTTTTTTTTTTTTTTTTTTTTTTAAGAGACTAGGTCTTGTTTATGTTGCCCAGGGTTGTCTCAAACCCGCGAACTCAAGTGATCCCCATCCTCAGCCTCCCTCCCAGGTAACTGGGATTACAAGCACACGCCACCCTAGAATACTTTTTTTTAATATATGTGCTGCCGAAGCGAGCACTAGAATACTTTTTTTTTAAAGAATGATGAAGTTATTTATATTTCCTTCATTTTTAACCAGTCATGGAATTACACAGTAATTTCTGGCCTGGAAGCAGAAGGAAGGTGCACTGGGGCTGTGATCCGGTGATAGTGACCAAGACCATGGAAGCTGGTCACCTTTCACTGGGGCAGTCTTGCTAGCAGGTAGTGATACTCTTTTTTTTTTTTTTTGAGACTAGGTCTCGCTATTTTTGCCCGTGGAACCGCAGGCTCTTGTCTGGGGTACCACAGACTCAAGCAATCCCAGCTTCAGCCTCCCAGGTAGTGGGATTACAGGCACACGCCACCATGCTCAGCTATTTTTTTTGGAACTTGCTACTGGCCCCAGGCGGGACTCAAACCGCGATTCCTAGCCCTGGTCGCTTCATAGGCTGAAACTTAGAGGCACAAGCCACCGTGCCCGACCCGTAGCCAGGTAGTGATACTAGGAGAGCAAGCTGGTTGGTAGGTGATGTCCTCTGAGACTTCCAGGTTGCGTAGCTCCATCATGTATCACCTGCAGTGGTGGGCAATTTGACAGTCAGCCTGAGCACCATGGAATCACCCTGGGTAGGGTTGCTAGCCATTGTTTTCTGCTCACTCTTTACCACCATAACCCTCTGCTTGAAGACATTTTTATGTTCTTTGAGTATGTAGAAACATGTCACCATGATTAATCTGTGAGCAAATTGAAAGAAATGAACCCAAAAAGGAATAAATACATGAGAAGTTTTCTTCTAAGATATTAATTCACTTTAGGAAAGAAACCTCACATCCCATCGAGGCTTTTCCCCAAATTGTGACATAATTGTGTTGCCCTATACAAAATGCTGGCCAATGAGGGTAAACATCCCAAGCCTCCTAGCTTCATACAAAAACCATAGTGTATCCCTCTTAAAAAGCATTTTTAACCTTAGTATTCTTTACCTTTCTTTTTCTTTTTTTTTTTTTTTTTTAACTTTTTTCTTGAGACTAGGTCTTGCTTTGTTGCCCAGGGTACCACGGACTCAAGCAGTCCAGTCCCCAGCCTCAGCCTCCCAGATAGCTGGGATTACGGGTGTGCACCACCACACCCAGCTATTTTTTGAGACTAGGTCTTGCTATGTTGTCCCGGGCAGGTCTCAAACCCACGGACTCAAACGATTCCTAGCCTCACTGTTGGCTGCGATTAAAGGCACACACCACTGTGCCCAGCCCTAGTATTCTTTATCTTTCAAGAAAGATAAAAATCATGGACACACCACTTGAAGGGTTGAACCCTGGGAACTTAGTTCGGAAAGAAGGTGCTACGTGTTACTAAGTTCTGTACATTAATAGATGCTGTTGGCAGACCTTTTTAATACACGTTGGAAGTTTGGAATAAATGTTGCCTTATGAATTTTCAGATAGGAAAAATGTCAAGAAAATGCTATAAGCCATGTGATCAGTAAACCTTGGAAATTTATTATCTCTGAGTGTATTTATAAGTTGGAAATACATGGATCAAATTTTTGTATACATTTATGGCTGGTATTTAGAAGTGTTTAATTTGAGGAGAAAACTGGCAAAATATAAAACTTTCCCAATGGTGAATCATCTAGCTGTGTGGTCTCTAATAGGTTACTTAAACTCCAGTGACCTTGTCTTTTAAAGTGAAGATGTTGCCTTTCTCTGTGAGTAGTAGTGACAACTTTAATGAAATAGACAAGTAAAGCTTTAGGCCTATATGGTTGATAATAATATATTAGCATGAATTAACTTAAGTCTTCATCAGAGTACTATAAAAATATTACTGTCTTTACTGATAGTGCTGACAGTAATCCTTTAGGAATAAGACAGAGTAGATGACTTTTACCCTAAAGTCACAGTCACTGCTACTTCTCCTTCAGATGAAGTACACTGCTTTGCAAATTTATGAGAATCAGGTGGCTTATGGCTAGTAAAAAATGATTTGGACTGGAGCATTGTGTAAAGTTAACCTAACATCAGATGCAGGCCATTCGATATATAAGAAAAGTGACACCCAGTAAACCCATGGCTCCCTAAGGAAGACTATACCAATTGTTCACTCTAACAATAGAATTGTGGTTACCAGAGGGAAATAAATGGGAAGCAAATGGGTAGAAGGGGCAAACTGGTTGGTGGTATTAACTGAACATTTGGTGATGGGCTTGACAGAAAAATGTACTCTTGGAACCTAAGTTACCGCCGTTAAAATTACATACTGTGACTGATACTACAGTCAGAGACACATATAGTTTGTATATAGGTAATGAGGAAGGATTTTATTTATAAAAAATCTTCTAATACAGAAATTCTTTACAGCTGAGAAGTTCCTTGAATCTGTAGAAGGAAGTCAGAATTACCCATTGTTGCTTTTAACATTACTGGAGAAGTCCCAGGATAATGTCATCAAAGTATGTGCCTCAGTAACATTCAAGAATTATATTAAAAGAAACTGGAGAATTGTAAGTATTTTTCAAATACATAATATACTATGTTTGATTACCAAATTTACATATGTAGTGCTCTGGAAAGATTTGGATACGGATTTAAAATAACAAAGCATCTTCCTCAACAAAATATTAGCATATCAAATCCAAAAGGAGATGGAAAGATTTATTTACCATAACCTAGTGAGATTTATCCCAAGTTTGCAAGTCTTATTTAACAATGAAGATAAGTGTTATTTATCACGCCGAAAAAAAAATTTCAGTCATGTCAGTAAGTGTAGAGAAAATGTTTGAAAAAAAATTCAGCACTTGTTCATGGTGTAAAAACTTTCAGTAATTAGGAATAAAGAGGGACTCTTGGTTTAATAAAGACTATGTACAAAAAAAGCCCCCAACCTCCAGCTAAAATCATACTTAGTGGTGAGAAACTTGAAGCTGTCTCATTAAAATCCAGTACAAAGCAAGGACATTTTCTCTTACCACCACTTTGCTACATCTTCCTAGTGGTTCTTGCAAATGCAGAAAGAAAACAGAATAAAAGGCAGACAGATTGGGAAGAAAGACATAAAACTTGCTTTGTTCACAGATGACGTGACTTCAAAAATCTGAAAAGTGGACAGAATAGAAGGATGCTTTCCTGAAATTTCTCTAATTTCACTTGAATTCACAAAGATTGCATCAGTTTCATAACTCCTCTTGCTAGAGAGTGTGAGTTTCAGCTTACCTCCCCTATGGCTAAAGTTTTACTGTAGCTCATAGTCCAGTAAAGAGACATTGGGAAGACATTCTAAATAAATAATTGAAACAGTTTCTTTTGTGAACTGGAAAAAATCATTAACAGCTGAAAAACTATAGTGTATATATTAAAAATATGAATGCAAAATAATTTTGGCCGGGCACGGTGGCTCGTGCCTGTAAGCTTCAGCCTATGAAGTGGCCGGGGCTAGGGATTGCGGTTCAAGTCCTGCCTGGGGCCTGTAGCGAGACCTAGTTCCAAAAAAATAGCTGGGCGTGGTGGCGCGCGCCTGTAATCTCAGCTACCTGGGAAGCTGAGGCTGGGTATTGCTTGAGTCTGTGGTACCCTGGGCAACGAGAGCCTGCGCAAAAATAGCAAGACCTAGTCTCAAAAAAAAAAAAAATTATTATTTTTTTAATTTGAAGTTTTGAGTTAGGAATTTTGTCTTAGATTTTATGGAATATGAAGTTACATACTGATTTTAAGATGAATCCTATTGTGCTGGTGATTTTGTCTGCTTTTTTTTGTTCTCACAGCTGGGTTTGTGTAGGGTACTGCTCATAGCTAGTGGTTAGAGGCCAGAGGTCTAATAATCATGCACTAGATATAGATAGCACTCCATAGCAAAGTTTGCTCTGACCCAGAATGTCAGAAATGTCAGTGCTGAAAAACCCTGGCTTATGATAAAGATGAAAATGAGAATTATTTTATAATGCCAGTAATAATGACAGAGAAAGTATTGAGATTGTCAGAAAGGGTCTGTTTTTCTAAATCATCAACTTTAAATAGTAAGCATTGCATTTATTTATAGAGTCAGGTGTTATCACATGCAGTGAAAAAAACTTAATGAATCTTAGAAAGAATTAAAGTCCAACCCTCGGCCAGGTATAGTGAGTGACACATGCCTGTAAGCCTAGGAAGCCACAGCCAGGGCCAGAGATCATGGTTCAAGTCCTGCTGGGGCATGTAGCAAGACTTAGTTCCAAAATAATATATCTGGGCGTGGTGGCACATGCCTGCAGTCCCAGCTACTTGGGAAGCTGAGACTGGGGATCTCTTGAGACCGTGGTACCCCAGGCAACATGAGCCTGCAGTTCCCCTGGGCAAAAAAGTCCAACCCTCTATTTATAGGCATGCTGACCCTTCCCATCTGTCTTGAATAGTAAAGTTAGTGAGATTTCTAGGACCTCTTTGGTGATGTAGTCCTGGATACATCCCAGCATTTAGCGATAAAGAAATTTTCATAGACAATACCTTTGATTTAAGCTAAAAGTCAAATTGAAACCTTTGAAGATAAATATGAGCTGTGTACATACATTATCTGTAAAGATTTTAACCATATGTTCTCATCAGCTTACACAAAGAATTGAGATTCTTGAGACCAGGGAGTCAGAGAAACTCATTAATTGTATATAGAGTATTTGCTTTTGGGAGAGAATGTACCTTTTGCTTTTGGGAGAGAATGTACCTTTTTCTGGGGTGAGGGTTCGTGCCTTTATGAGCATATAGGGGGCCCTATAGCCCACTCTTGTATCAGCGTAGTTCTGTTTTTTTCTTAAAATACACTTAAAATATGAACTGTTTTTCTTTGAAAACCAGGAAATAAATGATTCTGTTTTATCTAAATTCTTATGGTCATGGGTATGGATTTTACATTATTGTTGATTGATGTTTTGCTTTTAGGTTGAAGATGAACCAAACAAAATTTGTGAAGCCGATAGAGTTGCCATTAAAGCCAACATTGTGCACTTGATGCTTAGCAGCCCAGAACAAATTCAGAAGCAGGTGATGTAAGGCCTGGCTTTTTAGGTAGGCTTGTTGTAGAGGCTCCATCTAATAAATCCTTTTCCTCCTCCCAGTTAAGTGATGCCATTAGCATTATTGGCAGAGAAGATTTCCCTCAGAAGTGGCCTGACTTACTGACAGAAATGGTAAATCGTTTTCAGAGTGGAGATTTCCATGTTATTAATGGAGTCCTTCGTACAGCACATTCGTTATTTAAAAGGTATTCGTGTACAGGTTCATATTTTAAGTGTATGTTCCTTGTGTAAATAGTTCCACTGTTGTGACTGTTGTGCTCTTTGATATGATGATTCTAGAGTGAGCATAAGCTCTCAGTGCTTTATCATGTTTTTTTTCCTTAAAATGCCTGATTTACCTGTGAAATACCAAGTCTCAGAAATTGTGTTTAATCCTTTAAAGAATTTCCTTTGAGTAGCCATAGTTTTTTTCCTCTACTCACCAGCTATTCTTAAATACCTAAAGTCTCTAAATATAAACTTTTAAATGTACCTATTTTACCTTAATTTTCTAGATATCGTCATGAATTTAAGTCAAATGAGTTATGGACTGAAATTAAACTAGTTCTGGATGCCTTTGCTTTGCCTTTGACTAATCTGTTTAAGGTACGGAATAATGTTGGGTGTAATAATTTAAAGCCACTTAATCTTTGCTAATTTTTAAGTTGTTCCTTCCCCCTTATTTTGTAGGTGTATTTAAAGCAAATTCCATTTTCACTCATTACTTGAGTATTTTTCTCTAAAAGGATAAATCCTTATTTTTGTGTTGCTGTTAATTTTTTGTTTATTTACATAAATTATTTTGCATCATTTTATACTGCATATACTACCTTCCTACATAGTGTTCTTCATTGTGAGAACTATAGAAGGTTGAAATGATGTACTGTTCAGGTAAGGAAAGAGAGGGTATAGTATACACAGCTAGTAAGAAGAGAGCCAGCTTCTAGCCTAGTTTTGCTAACTAGAAAAAAAAAGTTGATACTTCTTACTTCCAGAAGGAAGTAAGACAGTAATAAAATGTCACAGCTGTCTAAAATGCAGTGGTGCACAGACGGGTTAGAATAATTTAGTGATGGTACACTTTCACTTTAAGAAATAAAATTAAAACATCCATTTCTCCCTTGCCTATTGAATTAGCAGAGATTTTATTTCTTTTTTTTGTAATGTTATTAAAAGGCTTACTCAGAGCATAATGAACACTTACGTGTCCTGTGCATTGGGGTGTAGATGGTACTAAGTTTCTAGCGTTTAACGTTTTATAAAGAAAACTTAATGTATTAAAGGACTAGATCATATCTCCTAACTTCAGGATTTGGAAAATGATATTTACTGAACATGCAGCTTCTCATTTGATTCTTATATTAACTCTGTGAGCTAGGCATTGACCTTACGTTATAAATGGGAGATGGGGGCTCAGTACAACAATTGACTTATTCCAAGTAATGCTCATTTTGAGTAGGAGAGAGTCTGAATTGCATCCAGGTGCTCTGGTTTCTAGTTTTTCCTCAGAGAGCATACTGTGTGCTTCAGTAATACATAGACGTATAGAGCATCTCAGACTGCAGAAATTACAAGTGTACGGAGTCTTAGAGGTACGCCTGTTAGAATAGTGAAATATCAGAGACTAGGAATCGCTTCAGTTCACTGGTTCAAGACTTGCCCGGGGCAACAAAGCAAGACCTAGTCTCAAAAAATAGCTGGGGGTGGTGGTGCGCACCTGTAATCCCAGCTATCTGGGAAGCTGAGGCTGGGAATTGCTTCAGTCTGTGGTACACCAGGCAATATGAGCCTGTGGTTCCCCAGGCAAAATAGTGAGACCTAGTCTCGAAGAAAAAAAAAAAAAAAGAATAGTGAACTATCAGAAACACCCACATGCTAAGCAGCCAGGGAGTCATTGAATGACAGCATATAAAAACTGTAAAGACAGTTTTATTTAATATATTTATATGCATAGAAGCGAATGAAAGGATGTAGATCTAATGGGAACTGATTTTTCAATGCTATGCTTATTTTAGTGGATAACTAAAATATATATTTTAGCATTTGTTTTCAACATCTCGCAAATGGCTATACGTTGCTATATAAAAGCCAGATTTGGGGGGAGAAATGAGCCGTCTTAAATTAGGGGTTAGTGTATTAGATTTAAAATACACTAAAACCATGTTCCCAAACCCCTTATCCAAGGCCACTATCGAACTCTGCAGCACCCACGCCAATGATGCCTCTGCCCTGCGGATTCTTTTTTCTTCCCTGATCTTGATCTCAAAACTATTCTACAGTTTAAACTTTCAGGTAAGTTTTATTTTTTGCATTTTTTTGATTCTCTGGTGTCAAACATGTAGTGTTCCACTTTACAGACTTCTTTGTCAGAATTGATTTTTCTGAAAAAATTAAAAAAATTTTTTTTTACTTCTCCCCTTCTTTATCTATAAACAGGATTCTGCTTTATAATAGTTCCTGGAGATACTAGTGGATGTTTAAAGGGGTAAAGTAGCTTTCTCTTGTAGTCCACTAAGTGAGGGGAGCCCCTCATCCTAAAGCACTCTTTTGGAAAGTTACCCTGTGTACTATTTTATTGAAGACACTGAGAAGTCACATTCTCAGGTCCTCTTTTTATATAAGTGGATATTATCACTGGGGGAAGGATGAGAGACTTTTGATTAGCAGTCTCTGGGTAGACTAGACCTGAAGTTTGGGGAGGTGGGGTGTGTTTGTATTTGGAAGCTTTTAGTGACGACAGGAAGCTGAAAAATCAGAGTTGGTAGGGTGTTTGAAGTCGTGACATTTCAGAGGAAAGAGCCAGCGTTTTATAGCAGAATAGCTGATCACCCTACTATAATTGAGATAGCAACTTTCAACCATTTTTTCTCTTCTTAAATCTTTACAATTCAGAGCTCTAGGACCAGGAAGGGAAGGGGTTCTTACTGGTAGAGATTACTATATTGAGGTGCAAGAGGAAGGATCTGACCTTTTCGTTGTTCATAGCCAGAGCCAAGTACCTGGACTTAATGCTCCCAATATGACTACACTCATAGCCACAGGGAGAGCAGTCCCCAAAAGGAATAGGTGGAATAGGAGATGAACAACCTAAAATGGCATCCCTACGTCAGTATTCAGCAAGACAGCAATTTGAAACATTCTTACGAAAGGATACCACTGTACTACTACTACCTACTTTTGAATTCTACTTCCTAGAAGTCAGGTAAAATGAGGCTTTTAATAATTTGTTAGGTATAGTCAGGGAGACCAGAGGAAGGAGGCATAATCTTTACCTTGGAGGGCTTATCCCTCATTAGGAAGGCAGTGCTATGCCACAGGAAATGCATAACTGTGTAAGACAATGAGTTGAGTCTGATTCAGCTGAGTGTGAATGGGTGGTTACCTTGCAATAAATGAATTGTTCAGAAAAAGACTGTTTTGGTAAGCATAGAGTTTTGTTAGGAAAGGTTTGGTGTAGCCTTCATTGTACATAGATAGAATAAGTAGATTTAGGTTGAGACAGGAAATAGAGGGTAGCATTGTTTGTGTTGAAAGCTTATAAAACAGAGGCAGAAAAATATTTGATGTGGTAGGGGAAATCTTAAAATAGCATTCTAAATGTGTTCATAAAGTCTCAAATGAATGTTTACTCCTTAGGATCTCCCTGAATTTTTTGAAGATAATATGGAAACCTGGATGAACAATTTCCATACCCTCTTGACACTAGATAATAAGCTTCTACAAACTGATGTAAGTGCGGTTTATCTTGTTTATCAAGGTGTTTTTTGTTTGTTTTTAATAAGTTACTTGAGTGCCTTCTGAAAACTTTGGAGCACAGTTACTTAAACTTAAAGAAAACAAAATTGAGAGTAAATAACATCCTGTTTCCTTAGAAATTATTACTGTTGTTAATAAAGAAAAGGGTGCAAATAATACTTGATTGTGAGGTGCTCCATATTTGTTTAGTTGCAGTGTACAGAATTACTCTTATTGTGGGCCTGGCTTTGGTCACAGTGTAGAACAAAGGCAATTTCATTACATAATTGAAAGAAAGACCTCAAGAGTACTCACATTGTGAACGTTTTATGGAATTTCTGACTTCGGTTTATGAGAGACCTCACTACAGCAATGTGTTTGAGGACCAGAACATGTTGGCATTAATGCTTTTTTTTTTTTTTTTTTTGAGACTAGGTCTCGCTATTTGCCCATGGAACCGCAGGCTCACATTGCCCGGGGTACCACAGAATCAAGCATTCCCCAGCCTCAGCTTCCCAGGTAGCTGGGATTACAAGCACGCGCCACCACGCCCAGCTATTTTTTGGGACTAGGTCTCGCTGTGTTGCCCCGAGCAGGCCTCGAACCGGGATCCCTAGCCCCAGCTGCTTCATAAGCTGAAGTTTACAATCACAAGCCACCGTCCCCGGCATGTTGGCATTAATGCTGTTAAGAAAACTTAAACTAGGGCTGGGCAGAGTGGCGCTTGCATTTAATCGCAGCCTACGGAGCGAGGCCAGGACTAGGAATTGCTTGAGTCCGCAGGTTCAAGACCCGACCGGGGCAACGTAGCAAGACTTAGTCCCAAGAAATACCTGGGCGTGGTGGCACACGCCTGTAATCCCAGCTCCTTGGGAAGCTGAGGCTGGGGATTGCTTTAGTCTGTGGTACCCCAGGCAATGTGAGCCTGCGGTTCCATGGGCAAATAGCGAGACCTAGTCTCAAAAAAAAAGAAAAAAGAAAGAAAACTTAAACTTCTATAGTAGATTTCTACCCCAGACCCTCCACCCCCCCTTTTTTTTTAAAGTCATGGGACAGAGAGAATATAAAGTTCTCTGTTGCAATATGTTAAAGTTTCTGATCTAGATTGTCATGTGTCCTCTTCAATCTACAGCACTTACTCTGTGTTATTCACCTGCTTATTTATTACTAGGTCTGTGGTCTCCCCTCTTTCCCAAGGGGAATAACCGTTAAAAGTAAAATTTTGAAAATACTTTATCAAGAGATAAAATTGATGGTTCAAATCAGGTTTCAAAGGTAGGATTTGGGGAAAAATAACTACTACGATGTCCAGCAAATTAGCTATGACTACCCCAAAGTAATTCTTCCACTAGGGGAGAAACACTCCAGCAAACTTTTTTTTTAGTCTAAAAGAAACTTTTTATGTAGGCAGCTTACTGTGAACTGTTTGCCGGCATACTCCTTCCTGTCATCTCTCTGTGCAACATCCTTGTTTATGCCTTGAGCCAACTCTTCACATACTGTAACTCAGAAGATATTTGTGAGTGGCTCTGATAGTCTACACACCACCGTTGTCGTTTAGTTTGGGATTAGCAAGCGCTTTTTATTAGGTCCAGGTAGTAAATCTTTTTGACTTTCAGTCTATAAGTTCTCTAGTGAAGCTGCTGCTCAGTCCCATAGCTGTGATTGAAAGCAGCTTATAGGCTGAATGTACTGTAAAGTGTTTACAATAAAAGGAATTTGAGCATTGCTGTGTTTTGATAAAACTTTACTTTAAAAAAATACACCGCAAACCACTGATTTGGATTAATAGATTATAGACAATGTATTATAAGAATCATTTAGCACTATCTTCTTGGGAGAAGAACACTTCTTAATATATTTGAAATGAGACCCTTTTAAAAAGACAGCAGCATGATGTAGCTAACCACGTTGTTATAAAGGAAAGTGTGATAGGATTTATATCCTTAAGGTTCTGTAGGATTATAGTATTTTCAATTTCATATGTGAATATTTTATAATTCAGCATTCAAAATAAATGGCTTTTGATTTTTGATAAAAAGCTTCGAAGAGCTGCTCTCAGTGATCATTGTTTCATCTTTATTTGAAAGACTAGATATCTAGATGGGGGCATAGATGTAATTTACAATTCTTAGCCTTGAGTTTGCATTTTAAAGAGTCTAATTCAAAATTTTCAGTTAGTCTCTAAATTTATGATATCATTAAAGTTATATTTTGAGTTTTTTCTTTTCTCTTATACAAGGATGAAGAGGAAGCGGGTTTACTGGAACTTTTAAAATCCCAGATTTGTGATAATGCTGCACTCTACGCACAAAAGTACGATGAAGAATTTCAGCGGTACCTTCCTCGTTTCGTCACTGCCATCTGGAATTTACTAGTTACTACAGGCCAAGAGGTTAAATATGATTTGGTAAGATTGCAGTAGAGACAAATAAGACATTCTTTCCCTGTCTCCTTCAAGAAATAAATGGTTCAGTTTTGCTTTTAAAAATATTGTGTTTTATTCTAGTTGGTAAGTAATGCCATTCAATTTCTGGCTTCGGTTTGTGAAAGACCTCACTATAAGAATCTCTTCGAGGACCAGAACACGCTGACAAGTATCTGTGAAAAGGTTATTGTGCCTAACATGGAATTTAGAGGTAATTTTGGCAGAGTTGAAAAGTTTATCAAGAGAGCAAAGGTTTAATTGTTGGTGTATGTTAATCTAAATTTGATGTCTTGTTCCTTTTTGTAACCTAGTCAGTCTTAATGTATTGCCTGTTTTCTAAACCAGGGCAGAAAATGTACAGACAATGTGGGATCTCAACTTAGGGAGAAAATTGGTGGTTTTATTTAGTTTGGTATTTTACCAAGGCAAATGCTGATGTTAAACAAGTTGTTGGTTTGAGGTTAGATGCCATCGATACCTTTTAAATGCAGAGATGTGGCCCATTTAGTCTGTGCGTACGTTTAATGTAATACTAAAGGTCTGTATGCAAAATGTCTTTCCCTCATATTTAGGAAGACCCGAGTAAACATGTAAGGAATTGTGTTTGATATCAAAGTGCTCTCTAGATAGGTGGTTCTCAAATTATCAGACTGGAATAAAATGAGGAAATAAAGGACATATAATGTGAGGTTTTATTTCCTCATAAAATTGCATTTAGTATAAAGAACATATTTATGCTGATGTATTGTCCATTCTGTTGTTTTGTGTTTACAATGGTATTATGAAGTATAGTGATTATAATTGTTAGATTGTGTTTTTATGTGTCCTCACTGGCTAAATAGATAAATTGGTCTTTCAACACTTTTGAAAGTTTGTGGTGAAATCTAATTCTTAGGGACACTGTCAAATGAGATAAAGTGAGCCTCTGTTATATCACAGCTGTTGACTGTCCAACTAGAATGCCATTCCAAGGGGTGGCTAACAGAATGTGAAGGAAGCTAGGCATGGTGGTGTGTGCCTGTAATCCACACTACCTGGGAGGCTGAGGCTAGGGATCACTTGAGTCGAGAAAACCTGGGCAACATAGTGAGACCTAGTCTCTTAAAAAAAAAAATAGAGTATGTAAAGGAGTCATTTGTTAGGAAACAGCAGTTTACATAAAATATGGTAATGCCACATAGGCTTCTGTATACTTAATTGTAAATATCAATTCTCTTTGTAGCTGCTGATGAAGAAGCCTTTGAAGATAATTCTGAGGAATACATAAGAAGAGATTTGGAAGGATCTGGTATGTATTTTGGGTTTTAACTGTTAGGTTTCTTTACCAGTTTTAAAGTTGCTCTCTAGTAAATATGGGAAGGAGGGGGGAAGTTGGGATAAGCGTGTCACTTAAACCAGGTTTCATTAGAGAATTGTTACCTTAAAAAACAAACCCTCAGGAGCCACATCAAAGTACCAGTGTCATTAGTGTTTATCATATGACTATAATCCCTTTGATATTCTTTTTGTGTGTCTTTTGGGGGAGAAAAATCTTTTCATGGTTTATGTTGCTGGTAACTATCAGGTGGCATCTTTTTTATGTACTTCGTAGGTTGGTGATTGTTTCTTTCTCCCATAATATATTTCCCTTTGATTTTATAGATATTGATACTAGACGCAGGGCTGCTTGTGACCTAGTACGAGGATTATGCAAGTTTTTTGAGGGGCCTGTGACAGGAATCTTCTCTGGTTATGTTAATTCCATGCTGCAGGAATATGCAAAAAATCCATCTGTCAACTGGAAACACAAAGATGCAGCCATTTACCTAGTGACCTCTTTGGCATCAAAAGCCCAAACACAGAAGGTGAATCTTTTCAACCTTATTTTGTTTCTAAAACACACTTGTTAATAACCAGTAACCAGAAGCCTTTTCTGATGAAACAACCTGTTTCGCTCCGTAACCTGTTCATTCTGATTTCATACAATTCCAAAGGTAATATTTTGTGATGTAAGGACCCAAAAACTTAATAGATGGCACACTTCCTTAACTGCAATTCCGTGAAAACACAGTTAATTTGAATTTAACTGCCTTTTAATTTAAGGAAATTTATTGTCAATAAGATAATCTTGTTTCATAATTAAACATTTTGTATTTTAAAATTTTTTCTCTTTTTAACTAAAACTGAAGTTGCCTGCATTTCTATTATAGTAGCTGAATATTGGTATTTCATGTTATTTTACCCTCTTAAAATTTGTTTTTCAGCATGGAATTACACAAGCAAATGAGCTTGTAAACTTGACTGAGTTCTTTGTGAATCACATTCTCCCTGATTTAAAATCAGCTAACGGTGAGTTTTGTGAAAAAATAATTTTATACAACTTAAACACCATGGCTACGGTTTTTATTTGCGTGATTTAAAATTATGCAGATATTCATTATAAAGAAAAAAGAAAATGTTACTTGTGTAGAAGAAAAGTAGGGACAAGTAGGACTGAGTTGTAATTTCAGCTTTGTGCCCCTGGTGTATAATCTTGGGATTTTATTTTGCTTCTGTTGCTCATTTGAAAAATGAACTGTTTAAATAAAAAGGTTTGAAACCAATAAATATTAAGGATAATTTGCTGTGTTTATGAAACCATGGTTGATCAAGATACACTCTTTTGTGTGGGTAAATTTAAATGCACTTTAAAAACTATTTTAATAAACTTCCATCTTAATGTCAATCAGTGTGTTAAGAATTAACAGTCATTCTTCTATTCATTTACTAATGTAATTTTCCCACCACCGGGCATTTTAAAGCAAATGCCAGCCAGTGAGAGAGGTGCTTAGTTCAAAAAAATTCAGATTCTTAGAAGCAGATGATATAATCATCAGTTCAGGGTCTAAATCATTTGTTCTCAGTTATGTAACTAATACGTGCTCATGTGTGGTGAAATTGAAACTTAACAATAAAGGGAAAAATACTAAATTATATTACCATAATTAGTACTATGTAGTAGGTATTGTATACTTAAAAGTCTTCAATTACTTAACATTTTGGTTAAAACATTTGTTATAAAAATCTGATTAAGTCATCAGTTTGGTAGTGACAGTCCTTAGCACTTATCTATGACTTTATTTTTTTCAACAGTGAATGAATTTCCTGTCCTTAAAGCTGATGGTATCAAATATATTATGATTTTTAGAAACCAAGTAAGTAGCTCTTCATTTATGTTATATGCTGTTAAGTCTTAGGAGACATGCCAGCCTCTCTTACCTTCTGTGCAGTTATATCTGACATCCATATCTAATCAAATTAACTATCACCCCTTAAAACTATGACTCTAGTCCGGGCACAGTGGCTCATGCCTTTAATCACAGCCTACAAGCAAGGCTGAGACTAGGAATCGCTTGAGTTCATGGGTTCGTCCAAGGCAACATTGCGAGAAAGAGTGTGGCTCTAGACTGTGTTTAATTTTCCTCAATTGTCTCAAAAATGTCACTTTCAGTGATTTTATTAAAATTTAGACTGTAAAGATCACACATTGCTGGCGGTTGATTATGTCTCATGCCTCTTAGTTCACAGCAGAATGTCCCCTTCCTCCTTAAGCCTTGTTCTTTGCTGGAGAACCCAGCTGTTTACCTTGAAGTTTCTTGCATTTTACATCCAGTTTACTGTACCCTCAAGTATAGTTTATCTTGATAGTTCCTTCATTCCCTGTATTTTTGTGTTGGTAAATCTCAGGACTTTATAAGATTGATTCTTTGGGTAGGTGGCAAGGGTTTGTCGTGGGTATATATTGTTTCATTTTATTAGAGTTTGGTTGTCCACTTTTTTTTTTTTTTTTTTTTTTTTTTTTTTTTTTTTTTTTTTTTTTTTTGATACTAGGTCTTGCTATTTTTGCCCGTGGAACCGCAGGCTCTCGCTGCCCGGGGTACCACAGACTCAAGCAATCCCCAGCCTCAGCTTCCCAGGTAGCTGGGATTACAGGTGCGCGCACCACCACACCCAGCTATTTTTTTTTGAAACTAGGTCTCGCTACGGGCCCCAGGTGGGACTCAATCCGCAATCCCTAGCCCCGGCCGCTTCATAGGCTGAAGCTTATAAGCACGAGCCACCGTGCGTGGCCGCTTGTCCACTTTTAATCATGGTAAGAGTGATCAGTGGACTCAGGTGAAGAAGTCATTGTTAGGTTTTTTTCTTTTTAAATGAGGCATATTTTAACTAATAGCATTCACTTTAAAGTGTGTGTTCAGGTGGTATTTACTGTGCTCTTTTGTGCAGCACTACCACTACTGCATACATTATTTAAATACCAGTTTATAGAAGAAAAAAAACAGTAAATGTGGGGGTTTCTCCTTTATCAATGTTTTAGAGTAATGAACCTCACTGACACCCCAAAGATGATGTGAGGTGGCCGGGCATGGTGGCACGTGCTTGTAAAGAAGCTGCAGCCAGATCACAGTTTGAGTTCCACCCTGGGGCAAGTAGAGAGACCTAGTTCCAAAAAACTAGCTGGGTGTGGTAGCCCACGCCTGTAATCCCAGCTACCTGGGAAACTGAGGCTGGGAATTGCTTCAGTCTGCGGTTTCACGGGCAAAAATAGCGAGACCTAGTCTCAAAAAAAAAAAGATGATGTGAGGGTTATTTTTAATGCTCTAGTTGTTCCATCCTTGACCAGAAGTGTCTCTTTTCTATAATTCTTGTGTCCGCTAGACATAAACTTAATATTCTTTCATAGCCTCCCTTTTTCATAGATGACAACATATTCCAGGTTTGTCCTTACTCAGATCTGAACTTTTGCTACCTCTGAAAGGTGAAAAATGTCATTAAAAGACCACAAGCTAACTCTTTGTTTCTTCTGTTTGTTAAATAAACCCCATTGTTATTCTGGGAGGGTGGGGGACATAATATAGATGTTAGGTATTGTTAATGAGTGGTCATTGTTTCTAGAGTTTTTTCAAAACAGAATGAGGAGGGCCGGGCACGGTGGCTCGTGCTTGTAAGCTTCAGCCTATGAAGCGGCTGGGGCTTAGGGATCGCGGTTCGAGTCCCGCCTGGGGCCCGTAGCGAGACCTAGTTCCAAAAATTAGCTGGGCGTGGTGGCGCGCACCTGTCATCCCAGCTACCTGGGAAGCTGAGGCTGGGGATTGCTTGAGTCCGTGGTACCCCGGGCAACGAGAGCCTGCGGTTCCACGGGCAAAAACAGCGAGACCTTGTCTCAAAAAAAAAAAAAAAAAAAAACAGAATGAGGAAATAGTATTCCACTGTCTAAGTAAAAACATACTGTGTTTAAAATAATTTGAAATTATTCTTTGTGTATCCTGCCACTAATTGACAAACTAAACAGGTTCATTTGTAAATTTTTGTTTTGATTTGGAGGGAGGACAGGAAAAAGGTCTCTTTACATGCCTTCGAAGTCACAGTAAAAGCCAAGGTACAGTCAGAAAGATTTAACTTCCATCTCTGTCCTTTCCTCCTAGATCTTTCCTCTCCCTAAAGGAAACCATTTTTTGAGTTTTGATTTATGTTTCCATTTATTTTTGAAAATGCAGCGTACTATCTATCCTGATTATGTTTATATTCCCTTCCTCCTACACCAAGAAAAGCATACTAAACACATTTTTCTTCTTGATTTTCTTCATTTTTAAAAAAAAATTATTTTTTATTTATTTTTATTTATTTTTTAATAATTTAAAAATTTTTTGTGGGAATAAAACAAGTTACATAGATAGGTATACATATTACAAATACCATAATTACAAAATTATAACCATACAAAATAATATATTATTTACTGATGTGTGATTTAAAAGTTTCAAATACCACTGGCATGGCAAACATCAGGTCCAGTGTACTTATTATTTTTTTGGGGAATGTATAATGGGGAATAGGATAGAAGAGATATCCACAGAGAATGTCAACTATCTCTGATGGTTGTTCTTTTTTTTTTTTTAATTCAATTTAAAATTTTTTAAGTTTATATTTATATTACATTATTGCATTATTTTGTACCCCGGGGCTTTCTCACTTCACTAACACCTGTTAACCATCTTGATCTTTGTGTGCTCTTCACCTCCCCCTCCTCCTCTCTCGCTCGCTCCATTGTTCAGTCCCATTGGTTGTTTTTATTTTTTCTTATTCATTTGTTTGTTTTTCCCTATATCCATCATATAAGTGAGACCATCCTGTATTTCTCTTTTTCTTTTTGACTTATTTCTGCTAATATGAGTCTTTCTAGTTCCATCCATGTTGCTGCGAATACATGTGTTTGTCCTCCTTGATTGATGCGTAGTATTCCATCGTGTATATGTAGCACATTTTTTTTAAGGCAGTCATCTGTTTTGGGGCATTTGGTTTGTTTCCAAATCTTGGCAATTGTAAACAGAGCTGCAATGAACGGCTTTCTTCATTTTATAAATCATCGCAAAGTAAAATACGTAGCTGTGCCTGAGTGTGTATATAGCTTGGTTCTCCAGTGGGTGACTCTCACATAGTTACTCAGCCAGACCACCCTGCAGACACTGGGTGTTTTCTGTCGTGCCGCTTTAAGCAGCATTGCACTTATTGCCTGGTGCCTGGCACTTAGCGTTTTGCCAGTGTAATTTTATGGTAATTCCTAGAGGTAGGATCTCTCAGAGGACTAGAGGGCAAGTGCATAAATGCATGTGCAATTTTGCTAAATAGTGCCAGATTACTTTCCATGGGGTTGTATCATATTGCATTTCTTTAAAAATTGGATTGCTGATATTCACACATTGCCAGTCCCACAGATATGAAATGTTTCCTTACTGCAGTATTAATTTTCATTTCTTTGAGTTCAGTTTTATATGAAGATTAGTATTCTTACTTTCACTTCCTTTTTTAGGAGAAGCAAATAAGACTATGTGAGCTTGTAGTACTAAGCAGTACCTAGTGCATTACAGTTCTAAAGGTTAATGAACTGTTTGCTTGCCTCCATGATACCATTTTATGATGTGTTCATTTATTTGAAAATTAAGCATCATAGTTTTATGATCAGAAAAAGAGAACTTTAAAAATGAAATGTGACTTGAACCACTGTGTAAAGGTAGAGCTTTTGACATCTCAACTGTATTGACTTCAACTGTGACATCTGAGAAAAGTGCATTTAAAACCAGCAAGCACTTTTCATGTTGTCTTTTACTCTGAGTTTGCAACATTTATATCTTTCAGGTACCAAAGGAGCATCTTTTAGTCTCTATTCCTCTCTTGATTAATCATCTTCAAGCTGAAAGTATTGTTGTCCATACATATGCGGCACATGCTCTTGAGAGATTATTCACTATGAGAGGGCCAAACAATGCCACTCTGTAAGTATTTGAGTCTGAGAAGGGAGTATATATTACCTGTGAATGTATTTATAATTTCATTAGTAGTTAGAAAAATGAATGCCTGCTTATCGCTCATTTACACTCTGGTTCATTCCTAAAAGATTTAAGAGGCAGCATGCCAGAATAGATACATTATTTTAAAAATTTTAATAGAAAAAAGTGGAGCAAAAGAAAGTAACTGGGATTGGGTTGATAAGCAAATGTTTATCAGAGGATTCCTCTAGTAAAACAAGAATTTTGGATATAAACTCCTAGCAACCAAGGCAAAGAGAAATACTTGGTCTTCCATGAGGTTAAAATATTTACTGTGACGGTATCTCAGAAGTGGGTTTTCAGTACGGAATGTTGGTAGCATTCTTGACAGTGTGGAGCAAGAGAGGTATTTTCACCTGACTATTTTTTGTAATTTGACATGGCCAAATGAAAGTAACTCTGTAGACTCTGAAAGAGTTGGTCTTCTGGCCTGATTGAAGGATAAAATGTAGAGGAACGGGTGGTCTGCATAGCTTTCGGGTCTTTTATCAGTATTTTTTTCTCTGAATCTGCGTTTTGGGTAAGAGCTGGAAAGGAATCCTAGGTGCTTTTCCTCATTAACAACTTGAAATACAAATCCTCTCAGTGACCAGTTCTAAGGGTTGAAAACATACCCTTTGAGGTGAGTCAAGCCCAGTACCTGCCTGTCTTCAGACCAAAATTTATTTAGGAAAGCATTCTGAATCTCTGTACCTGCAGGAGGAATAGATAACCCAGGTCCCGCGAGTGTGAGCTCTGTTCTCTGTGGTCACAGGCGTGAGGGAGCCAAGGGTGACTTCCACAACTTTAGATAATGTGGGGTTTACCTGGTTTTGGTGTGTTTGGTCTCAGATGTGCCTTCATAGGAATGTGAAAAATGGTTTCCCTAAGTTGTCTGTTGATAGTGGTGGGAGATGGCTCCATTTTATGTTGAGAAGTGTGACTTAGTGTTGCCAAGGGTATTCCAGTGACAAACACCAGAGTTGGCAGTGACTGAAAGCTGTTTTTTCATCTATAGCTTTACAGCTGCAGAAATCGCACCGTTTGTTGAGATTCTGCTAACAAACCTTTTCAAAGCTCTCACACTTCCTGGCTCTTCAGAAAATGAATATATTATGAAAGGTAGGCCGTTTCCCTGGTGTACAGACTCTAAGTATCTAATCTCAAATTATAAGGGTAACAGTTTGAGTTGTACTTCAAATTACTTAGTCTACAAACCAGATTACTATTTGCCAAGAATTAGGTAGTTTGAGATAATTTTAAATGGAAAGCTTGTTTTGTTTAATACCGTTCTTGTAGAATATTTTTTACCCTAATTTGATATGTAACCCTTCTCAAAGAAGGGCAGGCCCCCCTTTTTTTTCCTTCCCCTGATTAAATCTCTTGAGGGTAAAATCAGATCAGATTGATGGCTCTGCCATACTGTCTTTATGTGAGTGCCCAGGTGCATTTGATAATCTCATATGCCTCCTCCTACCTTTGTAGATGTGCTGCCATGGACACTGGTGGCTATAACCATCTGTCAGGTGCCACGTTCGTGTGTCCTGGGCTGACTCAGACCTCAGGGACAGTCATAGTCTTACTTGCATCCCAAGAGCCTAGTACAGTGTCTGACTCATAGGAAATACTTTTCAAAAACGATGCCTGGTTCCCCTAGCAGGGGCTAGGGGAGGGGGGGTTAATGTACACAAATGTGTTTATAGTGTATGTATCTAGTTGTGTATTTATGTGTGTTTTCAGCACTCTCACTTTTCCCAACAGTAATGTATTATACTTTTGTTTAATGTCATTTCTGAGAGGCAGCTAAGTGGTCAGTCTTTATTTCTGTATTCCCTGGGTTAGGCAGGAGTGCCCAGCATGTAATGCTTTCTCAAGGAAATCTGTTCTGTGTGTGAATGAAAGAATTCTGGGTTGACCCAGAGGATAATTCATCCTTTAACCCCCTTAACCCATTTTTGGGAAATCGAAGTAATGTGTAAATTGACACGAGGGATTAACTAGTGAAAGGAGTATTTTTGGCTCAAGTAAAAGGAACGTCACTGCAAAATTTAGGAGGCAAGAGGATAACCATCTGTCCCCTGTGCCTGGCATATAATACGTGCTCTTCTTAAGAAACATCTAGTCTGTGGATAAACAGTTCTCATACATATTTCTGCTTAATAGTGTATTGACTCCCATGACATGTATTTAGGCATTTAGCATTATAATGCTAAATGCCTATCATTACCTTGATAGTGGCACCTCCGGGAGCTTTATATCTATTTTTTGATTTTTCTTTGGCTCCTATTACCTATCTGTCCATCTGTTTGTCTCTGTCTCTCTCGACCCATCCCTGCCCCTGCCCCCTCAGCAGATCATGGGCAGTCTAGGCTATTACAATCATGTTTCCAGGGCCACTGATTTGTGGGTGAAAGAGATTTGAAGCACTGCTCCCTTCTACCTATTGCTCTCAACTTCTCTCTGCACTCTGTCACTTCATTCTACCCTACCCCCACCTTTTTTTTTTTTTTTTTTTTGGATTCTTTAAACTTGGATTTCTGGAAATATTTCCCACCTAAATTTTGTTGTCAAAACCTGTTCTAATTTTAAAAGAAAGGGAAGTTTAGAGAGCTGTCTGGGCTCCTAAGACAAGCTTTTCCCCTTACTGGAAGCTAAGGCTTATGTAATCACCTTCCTAGGATTTGGGATATTTTTTCATATAGGATTTGCCCATTATCTAAAACATATGTGTTGTTACATGTTAGTTATTGTAATAGTGAACTTTTTCCTCCTGTAATCACTTTTGTTTTGAAGTTTAAATTGTTTTTGCTGTTTTTATATTTTACAGCTATTATGAGAAGTTTTTCTCTCTTACAAGAAGCCATAATCCCTTACATCCCTACTCTCATCACTCAGCTTACCCAGAAGCTACTAGCTGTTAGTAAGGTAACAGAACCAATTTTTTTGAAAGTATAGTTGCTTTATAATTTATGTTCCAAACTTGTTTATCCTTAGGACTCCTTGGCAATAGGTCAGGCTTAGAAAAAATTTTCTAAGCGGTTGCTTTTACTTATCTGAACTATCGATGGTGTTAGATTGAGTGAAGCATCAGAAACTCCAGTGCAGGGCTGGTCAAGGTGGCTCATGCCTGTAAGCTTCAGCCTATGAAGTGGCTGGGGCTAGGGATCATGGTTCAAGTCCTGCCTGGGGCCCGTAGTGAGATCTAGTTCCACAAAAATAGCTGGGCGTGGTGGTGTGCGCCTGTAATCCCAGCTACCTGGGAAGCTGAGGCTGGGGATTGCTTGAGTCTGTGGTACCCCGGGCAACGAGAGCCTGTGGCTCCATCAGCAAAAATAGCAAGACCTGGTCTCAAAAAAAAAAAGAAGGAAACTCCAATGCATTTTAATTCTTGTTTAAAAAATACATTTTATGAAAATTGAAAAGTAAATAGGAGGAAAGTGAGCTTCCTCTAAAGGGATATCAAAGGTCATCATGCATCTATTATATGTTCACCCCTTTCATGGAAAACATTCAATACTTTGATGTCTATTTAAATATTAATACTAAATTTTAGAATATGAAAAGTCAATTTAAGGTTGACAAGATCCTTTTTAGATGTTCTCAGTTACTCTGTGAAAAGGAGATAAATTCATAGGAAATCCTAGAGGGACATTGGAAAAGAGAATGAATATTTTTCCACTGATATCTGGGTAAAGGTCTTGGACTGTTTTGGGCTTTGGGAAATTAAGAAAGATGCAGGTTCTTTCTGCCTTCACCTCTTCTGTATAAAAACACTCATCTTCTGAGTTCATCAGCGCATATGGCAGTGCACTAAGACTCAGTTTAGGGGGAAAATGGCTGAGAAATTGAAAACTTGTGTACATATGGACATTGATGGTCACTGTGGCTAAAGTCTCCAAAAGTCCCACACAAGGCTAATGGTGGACTTGGGGTCGTGCTTGTCCTTTGCTTATTCTGTCATTGGTTGTAGTGATGGCTCTAGAAAGAGCAGGCAGGTGGAAGAGAAGCTCTGTCTAGTGCTAGGAGTGGAGGCTTGTTTGTATACTCACCTTCTTAGGACTAGGGGATACTGTCAATCAGTCCTTTCCATTAAAAACAAAACAAAACAAAAAGACCAAAAAAGGTGCTAGTGATTTAAAAGTCAATATAAAATTAATTCTGATTTTAAAAGATGGCATCTCTTAATATGTTTTGAAAGGGTGGCCTTTGTTTATTTTAGAGGATAGTTACCATAGTCGCTTTGATTATTAGAGTAATTCACGTGTTTCCATTTCAGAACCCAAGCAAACCTCACTTTAATCACTATATGTTCGAAGCCATATGTTTATCTATAAGAATCACTTGCAAAGCGAACCCTGCTGCTGTTGTAAACTTTGAGGAGGCTTTGTTTCTGGTGTTTACTGAAATTTTACAGAATGATGTGCAAGGTAAGTTAAAGAAAGTTCTTTTCTTTCCAATTAAATACATCTCTATTAGAGTGGCTCCAAGCACAGCCAGGATGCGTGCGCCTTGTGCTGGAGCTGCGCGCACTGAAGCTGGTGGTGGGTCTCGCTTTCATCTACAGAATTTATTCCGTACGTCTTTCAAGTGATGTCTTTGCTTCTGGAAACACACAAGAGTGATGTCCCATCTTCCTACATGGCCCTGTTCCCACACCTCCTGCAGCCGGTGCTCTGGGAGAGAGCAGGAAACATCCCTGCACTCGTGCGGCTTCTCCAGGCGTTCTTAGCACGAGGCTCCAGTGCCATCGCCAGTGCGGCTGCCGACAAAATCGTGAGTCTCCTTCTCGAAGGTGTTGTAGAGCAGCTCTCAGGACAGCAGATTAGAGAAAATGCTTCTTTGCTTCAGTCGGTTTAATAAAACGGGAGTCATAATGGAAAATGTTTGTATTTCAGTAGAATTGGGTATCATGTAGTTGCTTGTCTTAATGGTAGAAAGCAAAACTTCAGCAGCTAAGTAACTTCAGCAGCTAAGTAGATAAATTTCTCTTTTTTTTTTTTTTGAAACTAGGTCTCGCTATGTTGCCAGGTAGTCTCAAACCTTGGACTCAAGTAATCCCTAGCCTTTCAGGTAGCTGGGATTACAGGCGTGCGACACCACACCCAGCTATTTTTGGAGACTAGGTCTCCTTACATAGTCTTGAACCACGGTCTCAAGTGAGTCTTAGCCTCCGCCTCCCAAATAGCTGGGATTATAGGCGCATGCCACCACGCCCGGCCCTAAATAAATTTCAAGGACTTATATTTTGATGGAATTTTCTTTGTTTGTTTGTTTTTGTTTTTTTGAGACTAGGTCTCGTTATTTTTGCCTGTGGAACCACAGGCTCCCGTTGCCCAGGGTACCGTAGACTCAAGCAATCCCCAACCTCAGTTTCCCAGGTAGCTGGGATTAAGGCGCACGCCACCACGCACAACTATTTTTTGGGATTAGGTCTTGCTGTGTTGCCCCGAGCAGGACTCGAACCACGATCTCTAGCCCCAGCCGCTTCATAGGCTGATGCTTACAGGCACAAGCCACTGTGCCCGGCTGATGGAATTTTTATCCTGACACTTCAAAACTAAAAACTAAGGAGGGAATTCGAGGCTGTTACAGCGTGAGCCTGTTGTAGCTCTCAGAACACTTGATCTTTGCTCTACTTGACGGTTATTTTGTCTAATTTGGTACAGCCTGGGTTGTTAGGTGTCTTCCAGAAGCTGATTGCATCCAAAGCCAATGACCACCAAGGTTTTTATCTTCTGAACAGTATAATAGAGCACATGCCCCCGTAAGTACAAGTACAGCCTGTGGTGCACTTAATAAAAGATTCTCTTAGGTGCTCATGGAAAGGCTGACTTTGTATTGTTGCTTTTATTCTGTTCAGTGAGTCAGTTGACCAGTACAGGAAGCAAATCTTCATTCTACTATTCCAAAGACTTCAGAATTCCAAAACAACAAAGTTTATAAAGAGTAAGTAAAATCATTCTTATAAAAATAATGAAGCTGGGACTTGTAAGCTTTATAATTATATAAATAAACCTTACCAGGTTATAAACTTTATATATGAAATACTGTGTTTTGAAATGTTTTCCAAACACCAGATTAATGTCAGACACACTGTGTTCCAAAGGTCATTCTGTCTGGCAAAAGCACAACACAGATAATCCTTAGACTCTGAGAATTACACTGGTTAGCAGAGACTGGGAGGGGACTGGCACTGAACTCTGCTAAGGGTGAGTGAAGCAAGTGCATGAATGAAGGTGTGGAGTCCTGCTCCCGCCCCTGTAGTTACATAAACAACTGGCAAATCAGTAAAATTTGAGAAAAAACGGGACACTTTGTAAGTTTGGCTAGCTAGCCAGTTTTTAAAATTATAAAGAAATACAAATCTGAGATTGTGTAAGGATCTAATATGTCTCTACTCTAAAGGCAAAAATTAGAAGGCAAGTTGTGATGCTGCAGCCGGTCGCTGGGTTTAAGTTAGGAGGATTTCAGTTGGCACACATTCACTAAACCACTGCAGGTAGCAAATCCCCACTGCTGACATTTTGTATCTCTTCTTCCACAGGTTTCTTAGTCTTTATTAATTTGTATTGCATAAAATACGGGGCACTAGCACTGCAAGAAATATTTGATGGTATACAACCAAAGTAAGTTTGCTTTTACTTATATTTTAATTTTAGAGACAAATGTGATGTATGTAAACCCAAACTAGTATCTTATTTCGGAGATGATTTTGTAGTTCTTGGTACAGTAAGACTATCTCTGTAGTTCCCAAATTAATCTTGAGTGCTGCAATGCAAAGCAAAGTGCTGCAAATGTTTCCCTGGCCCCCAAAGTCTCTTGGCCTCTGGGATTCTCCACAGCCATGTTCTGTGTTGCTGAGTAGTGCTGTCTCCAGGAACCTGATTTTGTTAGCTTCAGTATATGTACACAGAGAATACAGTTAGGCAGCATTTCCTGTCTAAGGAAAGTAAGACCAGAGAATAATAAAGGACAAGTCTTCAGAAAAAACTCAGGTCTGATCCCTGTGTCTGTATTGTATTCAGAAAATTCTAGATAGATCAAAATGTAAAAAAAAAAAAAAAAATAACCACAACAGTAGCATGAAGAGATCAGTAGCTTCATGCATTGATCATGAAATTCTCATGCTCTTTCCACGGGACAAAAACGCTTTCTGAGAGCATTACAGTAGCCCCTATACGCCATGCAGGCCATGTCCCTATGCACCGTTTATGGCTCAAACCACTTACAATTTTTAAAGCATGAACAGACATTGTGTCATATAGAGCCATGAAAAACTTTACTTTGAGGGTGTTTGCAATAAGAAGAGAGTGGCCAGATCATTTTAAAAATAGAGCCATTAACATGCACATGTAAGTTATGATACATAGGAAATTGGCGCATTTACAACCCATATACATGAGATACTTGCTGGATGTTGGGATGAGGGGTTACTTTTTTGAAAAAATTTAAGAAATGGATGTCTAGATTATACTTGACCATAGACTTCATAAGTAGTATTCACAGAACATGGCAGTTTGCCACAGAGATTCCATGTTTTTGTAGTTATCTGTCATCCTCTTCTTAGCTAACCAGAAATAGCAAATTGATTATTCTGTATTTTATAAGTCATTGAATGAATACCATCTAACTTTTTTTATTGTTTAGTTATAGTGGCAGACTAATTTAATATTGAATAGATTTGTTTTGCTTTAATAGAATGTTTGGAATGGTTTTGGAAAAAATCATTATTCCTGAAATTCAAAAGGTATCTGGAAATGTAGAAAAAAAGATTTGTGCAGTTGGCATAACCAAATTACTAACAGAATGTCCGCCGATGATGGATACTGAGTATACCAAGCTGTGGTAAGTATTGTAAGGCTTTTAGAAATTGGTGTCCTTTCCTCATAGCTGAAATTAAGAAAGCTTGTTCTCTTGAGACCCGACTTGGGTTCTGATTTCTGCTTTTCCACAAGCAACCATCAGATGCCAGGGATGCATTATGGCTCTTCTGGGGCCTAGAAATATCTTGTTTCTTGGGTCTTAACTGTTTGGCAGGAAATTCGTTGGTCTCAGTAGAATCTGCGAAAGTCCCGAGTCTGTCTCGTGACATTCAGACTGATTTACCTCTTTAAGAGGGGAAACTGAGTAAAGAGCAGCTCTTACACACTTTGCCCAGTAACTGGCAGGGCTCGCTTTATGTTACCTCTTGCTCTCGTCCTTATTGGGGCTTTATGCAGCCAGCTCTTTCATAGTGACCTGACAGCCTCGAGGGTTATTTCTTCTAAGTTACATGACCTTCTAGGCTTACCTAACACAGCCAGCTTGAGAGCTCTGCACTGTCAGTAGTTTTCAAAAGAGAAAATGGGGTGCTGCAGGCCCTAAGAACTGCAGCATGGTTCTGGGGGGGCAAACCAGAGTGTCTGTTCTTGCTACTCGTGGAAACTGGTATCTGCAGTATTGTTGGGTTCTTCTTGTTCTCTTCCAATACAGGACTCCTCTATTACAGTCTCTGATTGGCCTTTTTGAGTTACCTGAAGATGACACCATTCCTGATGAAGAACATTTTATTGACATAGAAGACACACCAGGATACCAGACTGCCTTCTCACAGTTGGCCTTTGCAGGGAAAAAAGAGCATGATCCCGTGGGTCAGATGGTGAACAACCCTAAAATTCACTTGGCACAGTCACTTCACAAATTGTCTACCGCCTGTCCAGGAAGGGTAAGTGTCTTTACTGACGAACTGATGAACGGAGACCTGGTTTATGGAAAGGCAAGAGGGCAGAAGCAGTTCTGGTCAGAAGTACCCATCGAGATACCAATAGGACTTGACTTCCTTTAATAAAAATGATGGGCCTTTTTTTACCCCAGTTGAGATGCTGCAGAAAATAGTTTAAATGAATTACCTTAATGTTAGAAAACCTTGAAATTGATCTGTCCAGATTGAAATGTCTATTGAAGAAATGCCTACATTTAACTACAACATGCTCAAATTAACACACAAATCACTATACAGCAAATTAAGGAATGAGTCATCATAAATTTAATGGTTATACAGTCGAAATAACACCTTGTAGTCTTGTAGGATATCTTGCCTGATACATTTTATATTTTTCATTCTTATTACGGGGAAGATTGAAACATAGGAGCAACTTGTGGAACCCTGATCTACTGATCCTCTGCCAACCTTGCTTTGTCTATCCTTTCCCCTTCCTGAGTCTGAGGCATTGTTATTTTGCCCCTGTGTGGCTAAGCATTGACTGTGCTTTAAAGTGCTGTAAAGACAAACATACGCTGACTTTGGTGACCCACTGCCACAGTAGTAGCTCCTTACATGGGTCCATGCCGAAGGCACAGAAGCGGTTGAGTCTCTTGGGAAGCCTGTGGCAGCTGCTGGTGATGGACTGTGCAGCTCTCCCTGTGACGGGGGTTTGTGTCGGGCTGTCCGGGTGCCCAGTGGCGATCTGTGTTCCCATCTGCTGCAGGTTCCATCCATGGTGAGCACCAGCCTGAATGCAGAAGCGCTGCAGTACCTGCAAGGATACCTGCAGGCCGCCAGTGTGACCCTGCTCTGAGCTGCGGCTTACGGGCTGTCTGGGCCCAGGGTGGTTCCGAGGAAACGATGGCAACGCCGAGCTCGGCTGCGTTAAGACTAAGCAAGTTTTCTTACTGAACTTGTCGCAAATTCCATCTTGTAAAGGTTATTAAATGTTGCTTTAAGCTGAACCTTGAGCAAATTAGGTGGTTTGTGTGGTCCGTGTAAATGGGGAGCCTCCAGGTCGCAGCTTCAAGGGCCGTGTCACTAGTTCACTGTAGGACACTGGGCATTTGCACTGTTTGCATCATTTTAAAATTCCCATGGACACTGGCTGTGGAGACTTTTTTGGTCACTAAATTCTTTCGAGACTGTTGCATTTGTGTTTTCTTGTTCTTTGTATTTTTGTCCTTCAGCTTTTGTTGGAAATGTGTGAATCACTTGTATGACTTGCCAAGAAATGCACATAGTTTTAAATGTTTATCAGCAATAAAAACACCCTACATGATGTCCTTCAGGAAGGACGTCTGAAGGACGGGTTCGTGATGCTCTGCTGGTTTTGTAATGAAAATTTTCTTGACAAATTTTTCCTTTCCACTCCTTCCGTGACTTGATAGGATCCTAATTGCTAAGCAGTTCAAGTCAGATCAGTCTTATTAACAGAAAAAAGTGTCAGTTCAGGTGTGGGGCTAATCTTGCCCATTTCTGAGTGGCAGCACGGGCACATGGCTCCTCGGGGGTGCGGGGAGTGGCTGTGTACCCGGCTTCCTGAGGCTGAGGGGGGAACTTCAGCTGTAGGTGCTGGCGCTGCGCCTTCCACCCTGCAGAGAGAGGGTAACTGGGCCTTTTGAGCCACAGCATATTGGAACGCCAAGGGCAAGGAAGAGTTCAAGGCCGCCTGCACTGACATCCTCCCAGGGTTGGCCTGGCGTTCTAGGGTGCTCATGTTTAGGGACTAGAGAACTGTGAGAGGAGTGCTTTCTGTTCAGCTGTCGACTGTCCTAACAGACTGATTGTGTAAAAGGCACCTGGCGTTTGCATGGTGTTTTGGTCGTGTCGCATGAGGAGCCTCCGCGCAGAGGTGTGTGTGCAGCCTTCTGGCCATCCAGGGCGCCTGTCTGACACAGCCACAGGAACATTCGGTCACGCTGCTTCTCAGCTTCAATGGTCCTTGGCCAGACATCCTGAGAGCGGTGGAATCCCTTTTAGACTATGGGAGACGTCTGGACCCAGCGCCAAATCGGTGGTGGCGGTGTGCGTGGCGAGCCTGCGCCCAGGCTCCGCTCTTGCTAAGGCAGGTGGCGAGCTCAGTGCAGGCACAGCCCTCACTGCTCTGGGTCCTTGTGCCAGCAGCACACCTGGAGGGCAGCGCTGGTCCCGGTCTTTTCCTTCCATGACGACAGCAGTAGCTTACACCATCTTCTGGGCGGGCACTGGAACCTCGCTGTCCCGCCCTGGGCACCTTCACTCGTAGCCTTGCCTGGCACTTCTGGAGCTCTCGACTGAGTTGTTTTTTTTTTTTTTTTTGAGACCAGGTCTCGCTATTTTTGCCCGTGGAACCGCACAGGCTCTCGTTGCCCGGGGTACCACAGACTCGAGCAGTCCCCAACCTCAGCTTCCCAGGTAGCTGGGATTACAGGCGTGCGCCACCACGCCCAGCTATTATTTGGGACTAGGTCTCGCTGTGTTGCACCAGGCGGGACTCGAACCGCGATCCCTAGCCCCGGCCGCTTCATAGGCTGAAGCTTATGGGCACGAGCCACCGTGCCCAGCTTTGACTGAGTTCTTGCTTCATCGTCTTAAATGAGAGCTTTTAAGAGAGAAAATAGTTTTTTATTCCTGAGCAGCTGCTCCTCGGTGGCGGGGCTGGTTCTTTGTGGTGTAGCAAACTGCGCCGCACGCTTGGCGCTCAGGCTGATTGGGTCTGAGTGACGGTTCTACTATGAAATGTGTGACATTTTCTCTGGGGAGAGTAAGAGGACACCTTCGGGGTGCTGGATGGGAGGCAGTGCTTGTGCAGCGCAGTGTGAACACAGCCCCGTCTTCTGGAGTGGGCGCAGGTGGGGAGGCTGGGGAAGGCAAAGCCAATCAGCTGCAGGTACTTCGAGACGGGACACAGCACTGCGAAGGTGGCTGTTCCCACGGCACTGCTGCTGCACAGCCGCCTTGAAAGCCTGCTTTTTTTTTTTTGAGACGAGGCCTCGCTGTTGCTGCCCGTGGAACCGCAGGCTCACGTTGCCCGGGGTACCACAGACTCAAGCCATCCCCAGCCTCAGCTTCCCAGGTAGCTGGGATGACAGGTGTGCAACACCATGCCCAGCTAGTTTTTTAAAACTAGGTCTTGCTACGTGACCCTGGTGGGACTCCAGCCACGATCCCCAGTTCCAACCACAGCTTCCTAGGCTGCAGCTTACAGGCACGCGCCACTGTGCCCAGCCGAAAAGCCTGATTTTTAAGTGATGTGTTTCTGGTTATATACTTTCTTTGTGAGAAAAACGTTTAAAAATCATCCATAATCCCGGTTTCTCTGGATACTTTTGTTCATTCCCCCTGTAATTAACAAAATCAAGGCGCAATACATGTGCTCTAAAAATTTTTTTGGCTTTGGTAAACATTTCCAGTGCTGTATCTGGCTTCTTTTGACCTATCATTGCCAAATGTTAACATCTAACATAATCGCTGTTGGACAGGTGGCGTCTTGTTTTTGTAAATGGCTCTTGGGTTGAATGGCCTTACACGCTGATCTTTGTGGAACAGTTATGCAGCTGGTGTAGCCTAGCTCCGCCTCACTCTGGCATCATTTCCTCTCTTGTGGGACATAACCATCTCATCGTGGACCAGTGCCCAACAGCGTCCGGACATGCAAGCCCCAGATTTCTACCCTCTTCGTATTCAGCTGACCCCCTTGGAGGCGACAGTTTTTAACTAGTCTTGCCTTTAGTTTTCATCTTCCTGATTCATCACCCTATTAAGACATGCTAGTCCCGCTGTGGAAAAAAGATGTAGTGCATCCTGTTTTCACCTGCCGGGGTTTTCAGTCACATCATCACTCTCGCTCCATCAGTTTTGGCCTCTGTCTCAAGTTCTCTGTGCTGATGAGGCCACCTCTGCTGCTGTGACGTGTCAGCTTTCTCCGCACCGTACAGACACTGTCCCTGCACCAGTCCCAGGTTCCCGGGGCTGCACCTGCAGGTCTGGGAGAAGGCGAAGACTGGTAAAGGACAGGGGTTATGCGGTGTGGGGAGTGTTTCGCGCTGGGCCCTGTGGTGTGTTAACATGCCCTCCTCTCCAGGTCCAGGGTCTCAGCTTCCGCTCCACCCGAGGGAGACTGTCCGTCTGGGTCAGGGCGGGCAGACGGATGAGCTTGTCCTCGTAGGCCTCCGGTGGCTCGGGCCAGGCCCCGTTGCAGCTCGTGTTGTACTTGGCCCCTGCCTGGAAGCTCATCCTTGGAGTTAGGAGCTTTGTTCTTGCCCTGAGCGCTGCACAGCGCCCCTTCTCCTGGCCGAGCGCTTCCGTAGTTCATTGGCTCCCGTGGGCCACGGTGGTTCTCGGGGAGGCAGCTCGGTGCACCCCGTCAAGCCACCACCTGGGTAACAGCTTGCCAGCTAAAGGTGAGTGTGAGCTGTGAGAAGCAGACGGGTCCACAGCCTCGTCCCAGGAAGCCTGACTTCGGGCTGCCAGGGCACGACTGGGCAGCCTGCGCTGGGCATCGAATGTCTGTGCTGACACGGTTCTTCCTCCGCCAGCCTGACCATGGGGTGTGACATCTTGGTACATTTCGGAGTCCAGCATTTGCTTGCGACCCAGCACCAGCTTTCTCGCACTTTCATTCCTTGTCCAAGAGCCTCGACAGCCCAGGTGTATGACCCAAGGCAGGACTCCCCCTTCGATCCACCCTGGGGTGTCTTAGTAGGACCGCTGCTTGGAAGGACGAGATGTTGAGGTGAACCCGTGGAAAACAATGCCGTTTCCGCGGCACTGGCTTTGTGACCTGAGACGCCTCCAGCCCTCGGAGGACCGGGGTTCGGTGCACAACTCCCCTCACCACCCCTTCCTTGGGAGAGGCTGTCACGAACAGCACAAAGTCGCTTACCTGTTCCTGGATCTCCTCCCTTACAAGCTGGATGATGTGAGAACAACTTGACAACATGGCAGCACTCACTGCCTGTGTGAAAAAAGCCCTCAGCTTTCAAGGAAGTTTCTCAGCTGACAGGGAAGAGTACCTACCAGAGGAGCGAGGAGCAAAACGCCAGGCATCTTAGTCACCCTGCACCGGAAAGATGGCCCGTCTCCTGCCGAGCAGCCAAGGGCGCCCTCCTGAGGCTAGCAGAGCAGTGACCTCAGCAACCAAGGGCACGGCTTCCGCCACCGGTGTCAGGTAAGCAGACAGACCCAGATCTGGGGCAAGTGGCGCTGCGGGGCAGGAGAAAGGTAAGTGTGGCGCCTGGCGGGGTCCTGCCAGTGCCGGGCAACAGGCTTCCTAGGAAGACTGGACGGTCCCCCCTTGACAGCCAGTGGTGACTGCAGGTCTTGGACCTGCTGAGACCTGGGCCTGTCGGGACGCCTGCCACACTCCTCCAGAAGCATGGTGGGGGCGACAGACTGTGGTGACCACAGCAGGGTGGGCGTTCCAGACCCCCAGCCTCGGGAGCAGCCCACCCTAAGCTGGCCCTCCCTGCCGGTCACTATGCAGGGGCTGCCCAGAGCACTGCCTTAAGTGCCAGGACAGACTGGCCCCGGACTCCAGCAGCACTCGCCATTCAGCCTTCGGCAGGTCACCTGTGTTTCCTATCAGGAAAAACCCTGCAACTTCATGGGTTCTGTCGCTTGCGGTTAGGCCAGTGGCTCTCCAAGGACCATCGCTGTCGCCTGGAAGGGCACCTTCTCGAACCCCAGGCCTCCGGCCTCAAACTCTGCACGTAGGACCTGGCAGCCTCATCACCAGGAGCCCTCCAGGTACCCCGGTGCTCACTGCTCGGTTTAGGGAACCATGGCCTGGGTAACCCTAAGCAGACATCAGCCGGAGGCACAGCCAGCACTGTGCAGGCAGCATTTGGGGGACAGTGATCTGCAGCCTCGTAAACAAGAAGGGTCTCAAAACCTGACAGCTCTGGTTTCTTGCAAGAGGTGGCCGACTGAAGCTCTGGCACGCGGGCCCTGCAGGAGCCACAGGCCTCGGTGGGCCCCCCTTCTCCCCAGCAGAGGTAGGGTGCTGCACCTCCACCTGCAGGCTGCGTCTCCCCACATTTCCTCAGGAGACCTGGATCTGCATCCCCGCTAGCAGAGGGCCGCCTCCCGTCAGCTACCCTCGGGCGGCTACGACAGCCACCGGTGGTGAGAGAAAAAATACAAGCCACAGCCTTTCAGGATCTGAGGGGGAGAAGGAAGGTGTTTGCTAAGCTTTACAGCCACAGACGCCGGCAGCCTGACACGCGCCACCTTCCCCTGGCGAGGTCGCGTGTCTTTGTTCACAGGTAGGAGCAGGCCCAGGAAAGCGGAGTGTCTGAGGGGCCTGGGAAAGAAGTCAGTGCACTCAGGGCGCCATGGCGGTGCTGCTCCTGCTGCGCTTTGCTCCCCAGCCCGCTATGGCTGTGCTGCCGCCTCCGCTGACTGGAACTAGCCACCTCCTCCACGGGGCATCGGCACCCTCCATGGGAGCACGTGTTGATGGCTCGCTCCTCCCCGCACAGAAGCCTCCTCCACGTGACTGCACCACGTGTCTGACCACCTCGGGTCACTCGGGCGAAAACCGGCCGCCAGCAAAGGCTCTAGACCCTACCCTGCTGAAAGGAGCCACACATGGCCAAAAAGCCGCGTGGCCCAGGGCGCAGGCGTCAGCACGGCCAGCCTTCAGCCAGTCTGAGCGGCTTGAGCTGCAGCTGCGGTGTTTGTCTGAGACCCCCGAGCCACGGAGAGGACATCCCAAGCCCCCAAGCACACGCCCATCCATCCGCAGGTGAGGCTGCGTCAGTACCGGGCAGCACAGTGTCGGTACAGAAGACGAGAGGCCCCGGGGGTGTCCAGAGCACGGACTCGGGAGCCCTGGGCAGGCCGTCCGGCAGCCGGCGCACATGCGGGGCAGAGACCGCAGGTCCAGGGGCAGAGCACGGTCTGTGGGAGCGGTGAAGGGCAAGTCGCACCCGCTAGGCCCCCCAAGACCAGCAGGTGATACGCTAGGAACCGTCCCCACGGCTGCCTCCGCGGGCTCGGTGTCACCGTCAAGGATGAGCTGAGGCTGGATGTGGCCGGAGAGGGGTAGGGGGGCGGAGGGGGGCTCCCCGCAGCACCGCAGAAGGCCAGGTGCAGCAGGGGAGAGGATGGGCTCTGGCCACAGGCCTCCCAGCATCTTGTAAGTTGGAAAACCCCTTGGAAAATGGCCAGCTCGAGCACGTCCTCCACGGGACTCGGGAGGTAGCTGGCTCTCGCTACAGTGCGCAGAGGAGGGGCTCCGGCTCCTGATGACTTAAGAGGCTGCGAAAGTGAAGCAGCCCAGGTCCCCTGACGTCATTTTCACCAAGGGAAACCGGGTGTCGCTTCAAGTTGCCCAGCGGATAAGGAAGTTGTGCTTTCAAGTCCCAGGTGCCGCCAACATCCCTGCATGTTCCACACACCGGAGGCACCGCTGCTGCCCCTCAGGGGACCCTCCCTTTCCTTAAAGGCCTGCTTAGGAACATCGGCGGACTCCTCCCTGCCGCTCCCGCCACGCTTCCGTGCTGGACGGGGCCTCTGTGGATCTGGACCTCTCGCGCTGCCTGACGAAAGGTACACTGACACTTCCCCAGCTACAGGTTGACTGACAGCCACGGGATTCATTTCCTGGGTGGTCAGTGTCTCCAGAGCGCCTGTGTCCCCTGGCGGGCACGCTGCCCCAAAAGCATGAAATCTGCTTGTGGCACGAGAGCTTGACAAGTCATGACATCCCGTTGCCGCCCACCCCGACGACCCCAGGCAGGCGCCTCCTGGGGACCGACACACCACATACCTGCCTCTCAGCTGCCCTCCTGCCTGCAACCCAGAAACCAGCACCGCATCCACCGTCCCAGGACCACAAGCACCGAGACCTGACGGTTTCTCACGACTCTGGGGGACGATGTTGGGATACGAACAGTGCGGGCTTCAACCTGCAGGCCCCTCTCCGAGCCTGGCAGGCCAGGCAGAGGTTCCCTGTAGGCGCGCGCAGTGGCAGGAGGGCAGCAGCAGGCCCTCCCTGCAAGAAGTTGGCTTTGGGAGCTCACCCAAGGCACCTTTCCGGAGAAGTCGGGTAAGCACCACTTTGGAAGTCCTAGCACGGGAACCTGGAAGCCCTTCGTGATACAAGCCCGGTCATACAGGGGGACCGTCCACTTCCAGAGCGCCGCCCGGGGCCCACTGTAGACCGTCGGCCACGAGGGCAGCTGCTTCTAAGGCTTCCCCTGCCATCCTTCAGGGGTGAGCTGGGCAGAGGCGGTGCCCTGGACAGATGCCCAGGACAAGGCTGCCAAGACCAGGAGAACTTGGTCTCCACGTCAGGGGAAGTGCTGGACAATCCGGACGCCTTCCGTCGCGCCAGAGGCGTGCACACGTGCGCGCACGCACCTTGCTGGCGGCCAGGAGGCCTGGCGGCAGCTGCTGACAAACCAACACTCGGATCACGCAGACCTTGGCTGCCTGTTGCCAAGGGCCGAGCGCCCTGGAGGTGGAGGGCAGACTGAAGGCAGGATGGGGGCGGGAACACGCTCCTCCGCCGGCAGCGCTGGGTTCCTTTCTACTGTTCCGCGCGTTCGTTCCCGTCACCTGCTGCTCGCTTTCTTCCAGAGTCTGACACTCCAGGCCAGACGCTGGTTTTACGTGACCCATTCAGAGAACCCCCACCTGCTGGTCGGTGGGGCTGTGGGGCAAGAGCACCAGCACCGAGCGCACAGCCCCACAGGGCCGGCCGGCGAGCCTGTCCTACCTCCTCTTCGGGGGCCAGCGTCAGGCTCAGATGCCGCTGGCCTCTCCCTTCACCCCGGCCCCGCCTCCCGCCCGCGCCTCCCTTCTAGCCCTCGCTCGCAGCTGCCCGACTTCAGTTACCGCGCAACAGGACCAAGCTTGCATTAGTAGCTGTTTATTGATCAACGGTTTCATATAAAGTTATTGAAATCGTCAAGAAGTCACCCACGTGGCGGCAGAAGCGTTACAAAGTCGTTTTTGCTTTTAAATAAAAAAGGGGCAGGTCGGGAGGGTCAACTAGCGGTGGTGGCCTTGGAGAATAAATTAACAGAAGAATTTAGTATTACCATTTATTGGTGACAAACACTAAGTCTTACTTACATTCCATGGGGAGAAAAATTCCAGCGTAAACGAGGAACTGAAGCAGAACGTAACTGGTGGAGCCACGGGCGGCCCCTGCGCACGAGACCGACATGGCAGCTGCTCTGAGGCCGCGCAAGATGGGGTCCCCTGTAGTGTGGCGGGAGCCGCAGCGCGTGCACCCGCCGCTCCCCGCTCCCTCCAGCCAAGACCAGAGCTCGCTGAAGTTCTGCCGCGTTAACAAAATAAAATAGAAAAGGAACCAACTGATCATTTACATTTTAAAATCCCTAATGATCCGAGTCACACAGCGGTGGGAGGCGTCCCCAGGCCACTGAGGAGGCTGGGGCCGCGCAGCCACGTGGCACGCGCTGCCCACTGGCCGGGTGGTTAGTCCAGTAGGCGCTGGAGCCGTCGGTCAGGTTACTCAGGAGTTGTCAGACACGTGTCTACGCTGTGCTATGCGACTAGATGCAACTGAGAAAGGCAAGTGGGGGGTCTGTATAGTGTCGTCTCAATCGAAAGAAAATCAGGACTAAGAATACATCGTATCTGTGGGAGAGCGCAGTGGTGACGGCGCGGGTCTCCACAGGTGTCCCGGGTTGTCCCAAAGTGTCTGATGAGCCAGTTTGAAAAAGGTCCGTTTTCTCTTCCCATGAGGCACCTGGGCATGGGCCTGCTGGTTTCCCAAAGGAGCCTGGGCCATGGCTGCCGCCCGGGCTCCCGCCATCACCACTGCTGTCTCTTCACCCATCTCTTCACCCATCGTGTCTCTCGGCCCACTGGAGGTATCAGAAATTCCAAATTTTCAAAGCAGTTTCAGGCTTTTCAGTATACAGTTGGGACTTTACAATGGTTCGGGCCAAAAAAGGTTCAGCACCTCCCACACCTTGAAGGAAGAGAAAAATGAGAATGACACGCGTTTGGAAATGCTCGAGACGAAGCTGTGTCAGAAAGGACGTTAGCACAGGTGGGTCCCAGAGGAGCTGGCGGGGCGTATGGCTTGCCCGGTGGGTGCAGAAAGCAAAGAAGGTGGGTCGGAGCACACTCGGGGGGGGGGGGGGGGGAGGACGGGGAGCATGCTGTCTTGGGGGGCAGCTATTCTGCGAAGTGAACACAGGGACAGCTGCATGAACAGCAGGAACACTGCCTCTTAAGACGGGTGCGTTCTGAGCCACGTCCCGCGTCCCCTGCTCTAGACGGGCCGAGAACGGTGGCTGCTCTGCCCAACAACACAGGAGCCTCCAGAGATGGAGGTGGCTGAGGTAGGCGTGTCGCTGCGGAGCGGAGCAGACTGACTGACTGCGAGAGAGGAAGAGAAAGGCCTTTCGGGGAAGCCGGCTCACTCACACAGACATTGGTCCGTTTCCCGTTCTCGGCGTCTCTGTGCTTTGTTGGTCCAGCTCGGACAGTAACTTCAGGATGTTCAGTGCAGCCTGGGGGGTGGAAGGAGAAGTCAGCCCTCTGCCGGGAGGTGTTCCCACCAGACCACTTTTGAGGGGTGACTTTCATGTAACCGTTTCTCATGTTTTAACTTAGATGAAAAGCTCTGAGTGGTTATCTCACTGAATCACCTGTTCATTTTTTTTATGTGACTCCAAGCAGTTAACCTGCGATGACCAACACTATGTATGTTTGATCCTCAAGACAACAACCTGCCAGGCTTCCTTGTCAGAGCTGTCTCTAGGGACACTCATCGACGCGTCACTCCTCGCCTCAGCACTAACACAGGGACCCCCTGAGAAGAACACCAGCTGCCAGGACTCAGGCCTGCAGCGCTTGTCTGGTCAGAGGACATGCAAACACTGTCTGGAGACGCCCCGGGACTCCAGGCCCCACCCCAGGCGGCTCAGGGAATGGCTGGTGAAAGCCGTTAGGTTTTAGCAGACACAGTGAGAACACCAAGCTAAGACAATGTCGGGAATGTGACATCTACGCGACTGACAGCTGCTCCGGAGGGCGAGTCCCTCAGCGCACGGGAGCCGCGGAGCACGTACCATGTCATGGCAGGACTCCACGTCCTTTCCGATGCCATGGCTGATCAGAGGTGGCTGAGAGGAGCAATTGATAAGTGACACAAATTCGTTCTTGTTGTTCTTAGGGAAGTCTTTGTATTCAACCTAAAGGTAGAGGCAGGGAAGAGAGTGGAGGAGGCAAGAGCAGGAAAATGGTGAGTATGAATGGGGCCCAGACAGGGAACACCTCGCTCCCATCCCACCCTGACAGGACCACTGCTCTGTCAGCACCAGAGACCTGGCCTGTTGGTGAGAGACACCAGTCCGTTTCCAGAACCTTCCAGGAACCTAAATGTATACTCAGACCCCTGGTTCAGAAGGAACCACATTCTTTGCTAGGATCTACATGACAGGGCCAGTCAGCACCATTCTCAGTGAAGTCTAATTTACAGCTACCACTGCATTTGAGGTAGCTGGCAACTACCACTGTTATGGCTGACTTGGGAGTTTCAGCTTTATACTTCCAAAGAACCAGGATTTTCTCTTATCTCAGACTTGCAGCTGTTTCCACAGCTTCCCACCCTTTCAAGAGCACCATTTTACCTCACTGCCCTCACTAAAACCCCTTAGACACGATTTAAAATACAAGCCACAGCGCTCACTGTCTGAGAAAAACCCAAAGATGACAACTTCGCTGCATTACAGCCCACACAACCCAGGCCCAGCAGTTACCTGGAATCCCTGGACTCTGGAAAGATAGTCCAGTTGCTCAGAAGGTCTCGTTAGAGGTCCATGGGGTACGTGGCCTGAAGAGATGTTACTCTTTAAAACGGTCTCGGCGGTGGGCGAGGTGCCCCCATACAACAGTTCGCGGGCTATCATGGCAGTTACCGTGGCCTTGGCAGGATTTGGAGCCACTCTGGCAAAGTCTTTGGTGTGATGTCCTTGACTGACGCCTACAGCCTGGGCCACCTCGGGCACCATAGGGAGAATTCCAGCAGGCAGCTGCTGATGACTGAGATAAGGCATCCTAAACTCGTCCTCTTTATTGCCTGTGGAGGGGCACGGACCCATCAGCACAGCACTGGCCACCGCGGGCAAGAGGCCCCAGCCCCACCCGGCCCGCGACCGGCCAGCACCAGGAACCTTGCCAATCCCAGCACCACGTTCAGGTCAAGAGACGGTCAACATCACTTACTAGTCCCATTTTCATCCCCAGAGCCAGGTTCAAAAAAGGTTACTTTTCTTCCATCCCCTGATTTCTTAACTGGTGTCTTAAAACAAACAGACAGACAGAAAACCATGAGCATCACACTGTTTAAGACGCGTTCCTGCGGACTCAGCTCTCCGGTGCGCCGCACCCCAGCACACTCTGGTTCCTAAGCCCCGAGCACCAAGGGGCTATCAGCACAAAGGCCCACGGCTGCTGGGGCCATGCTGGGTGGACACCTGCAGTCATGGCAGCAGCGCGTGTGCTCACCCCAGTGCCAGAAGATGCTGGGAGAGGCCAGCGACAGGGGGTGGGGCAGAGCAGCTCTTAGATTGGAGCTGACCAACTAATAGTTCCTGGCGTTAACACCCAATTATAAGGTGGTAATTCCAGAATAAACTTAGGAGAGCCGGGCACGGTGGCACGCGCCTATAATCCCTGCTACTTGGGAGGCTGAGGCAGGGGATTGCTTGAGTCCGTGGGTTCGAGACTACCCCGGGCAACACAGCGAGACCTGGTCTCAAAGGGGAAAATAACCAAACTCGGGATGTTACTAAGGACTCTGCCAAGCGGCTCCTCAGGCCCGGAAGGACACCTGCGGGTGAGCCACGGACACTGAGTGGAACACAACTGCCTCGGGGCCCGGCTATCAGCGATGTGGACCAGGTCTCCCCACTGCCCAGGGGACAGGTCGGCAAGACCAGTCCTGGTATTTACGTCCCTCCCAACAGGACCGTCCAGTGACTGGAAACAGGGTTGGTCAGCACCGCTCAGCAGGGGGTTGTTCTCGTGTTCAAGTCACTAAAGGAAGGAAAATCAGCCCCAAATCTATGCTTTTCCCCAACAAAAACCACAGGCCGGGCAAGGGCAAGGGCAAGGCCTGCAATGGAGGGCGCAGGTGGCCCTGCCCCGATGCGCGCGGCAGATTCACACACCCCTCGCCCGCCATCTCCACGTGGACAAGGGCGAGCGGTCCCCAGCCAGAGATGATGAGACAGGAAGGACTGAACCCAGAGCCACGCTTGGTGCCACGACACTCAAGGACCCTCCAGCCATGTGCTAAGGGTCCGGATGGACACGACGCTGCTTGCAGGGCCGCTCCACTGCCAGGGTGAATCCCCGCCCTGAAGTCTGCCCAGAAATGCCAGCGGGCAACGAGAGCACAGGGACAGAGCCCAGCAGTCACCTTCTCCTCTGACTTGAGGGCTGGTTTGGTGGGCTGGGCCTGCGGGACTTTGAAGCCGAGGATCTCCAGCATGTTCTCGGCCGCATTGCGCTTGGCCACCTTCTTGCTGGTGCCGGTGCCCTCGGCGGTGTGGTTTCCGACCTTCACCTGCACGGAGAGGCCAGGGCTCAGCTGAGTACGCAAATCTTCGAGTGGAAACCCATTCAGGACGGAGGGCGACCCAGGGGCCCGCGGTGGCCAGAGCCAGCGCAGCAGCGAGGAGCCAGCTCACCCGCCTGCCGCAACCAACACCCAACCGTCGGGAACGTGATGCCACTGAAACCCGAGTTCATGTTCACTGCGGGCTCCCCCAACAGGGACAGGGGCCTACAGCCACCTCTTCCTGCTCAGCCACAGCACCTGCCTTGGCTTCAGAGGGGCTCTGCATCCGCTGCGACTCCCCCCCTCGGAGCAGGGGAGCCTTGCATCTCCACCAAGAAACCTGCAACCAGCACGTATCAGGGACGAAGCTGTTCCGCTGTCTACACCGGGTGCTCGGTGCTGGAGAAACGTCACCTACGCCTCTGCGAGGGTGTCGGTCCACAGGTGAAACCCCTTTACTCACTAGAAACTGTCATTGTGTTGATCTGTTTGCCGACAAAGGAGTGACCCTCCCACATGTTGCTGTTTTGCCTCCCTCGCCTTGTGGACCTGAACAGCAACACCAGCTCATGCCCAGGCCCGGCCTCTACCCGTCTGCAGGGGCAGGCCATCCTCATGGAACCTGTCGCCAGTTTTACTGTGCCACGGCCACAGCGTCAGTCTCCGTCAGTCTCACCGCAGCTACAGTGTCTGAAGTTTGTGTTTTGTGCGGACACCGTGTCCGTTCTCTCAGAAAAAGGGCCACACATGCACGTCTGCGTTCAGGCACAGACGTTCCCCGCTTCCCGCACACCTCCCTCTCCCCCAGGGGCGGGCCGTGAACACCCGCGCACACACCACCACCACCACCAATCCCTTCCAAGCTGGTCTGATCGCAGCCCTAATCCCCAGGCGCCGTGTCCGAGACAGAGGGCACCCTGCCCGGGCCGCAGGTGGGGAGCAAGCCGGCAGGCCCCCCTCGCAAGCTGCACACAGAGCAGCAGCTCGCAACTCGCTGCCCCGGCTGGGGAAACACTTCCTCAGCTGCAGGCAGCTCTACACTCAGCCTGTCGCCGAGAAACACAAACACACTCCAGGAACAAACTATGATGCGCATGTGAGCCACTGCCTCACAAGCTCAGTCCCAGGGAAAGTCATCCCTGCGGAAGAGCCCACTCCAGACTCCGCGTGTGACAGGAGGCTGGAAAGGAGCAGGGCGAGAAGAATCTATGCCGTCGTGAAGAACCCACCCGTGCTTCTAGCACCCCCCACACTCCTGCGCAGCCGCAGCACACCTGCTGACGCAGCTGCCCCTGGGGTGCCCGGGACCCGGCTCCTGAGGAAGGGCCCAGTGGACAGTCAGCCCTAAGATGGATGGTGTGAGAAGGGCCGCCCCACCTGCATGACGAACTCCCTGCGGCGAGGGAGGCCCCGCTCTGTGAGAAGCAGGTACTCTGGCTCCTTGTCCTTCTTCGCTTGCTGGATCTGGGCCAATCTGCTGATCGGGTTCATGCCCTGGCCATATTCTGGGCTGTTCTGTAAGGAGGAACAGAAGCCAGGTTAGTCCTAAGAAGCACTTTACTACTTCAGAGATGAGGAGCGAATAGGAGATCACTTCATGCTGACCGAGCGGCTCAGGAACTAACCAGCTTTTACAGCCCTTTTACATTAAAGTATGTGCAATGCAATCCCACATCTCACTACGAACAGCCAGTGTTGTCACGTCTACTTTAAAAAAGGATTCAGATGTGATGATGAATAAGGGAGAACTTCAGAACAGTGTCTAAAATGCACTCAAGCGCGCCCCCTGCTTTTGCAACAGGACTAAAATGTCAGTGACCTTGCAGAGTTTTGTAGAAAGGAAAGTCTCCATCTTGAAACAGGATAAATCATAACAGCGCTGGCAGCGTCAGACCCTGTTCCTCTCGGGGGCAGGGGACAGTGGGTGGAGGGGCACAGACCGTGGTGCCTGTCAAGAGTCAGCCAGGCCCGGAGGGCAGCCCACCAGCTACAACCAGCAATAGCCAACAGCTCCCAGCTAGTCAGGGGAAACACCCCCGCAGCCTAGTCAACCCAAGGGTCTTACCCTGACTATAGACTTTGTTTTCTTTTTCATTCTGGGTTTTACTCGCTCGACTGTAGGCAGAGGCGGCAACTTCTTCAGCTCCTCCAGAACAGCTATAGCAGCATTTTTCTTTGAGATCTTCTTGCTCTTCCCTTCGCCTTCCCCCACAAACTCTCCCACCGACACCCTGGTCACAAAGCTCTTCATGTGGGGGGGGCCGCTCTCCCGGGCGACCTGTGTGAGAGGGAAAGACTGCGTGAAAGCGTGACAGACATTCGCTTCCAGCTGTGAGACACACTGGCTAGTGCACACTCCACGCGGGACAGCGGCGAAGGGGTGTGAGGGCAGCACCCACTAGCAGAAGGGATGTAAGTGCCAGCCAAAGGGAGGAGCAATGATCCAGGGCGACTTTCTTCCATTTTTTCTTGTTTTTTCGAACTTATAATGCCCTCCGGGCTAATGAGTCCAGAAGAGTCTAGTCAGGCAGGGGAAAGGTTTTCCTCCCATTCTTCCAAGGACCCCCCCCCATAGGTTAAAGACTAGCCTGTGTCCAGTGGGATTCATGGCCAACTAGCTAAAGGGAAGCTGGATCAGAAAAGTCCAGAAATAATAGTAGCACAAAAAGTTCAGGGTGAATGTCTGCTCCAGGCATCCAACCACAAGTTAGCTTGTGAAACACAGGCTGCCACACGCCTGAGAGACACACGGAGAGTGACACCTGACACTAAGTGGAAAGAGCACACCGCAGCAGAGATATATGAGACCCCAACTTGTGTGCAAAGGGGGATTCATACATGTGTACTTACATGTAAATACACATGTTTCTGCAGTTATTTTTGCAGAAGATACACAAAGAGGAAGCTAATGAAGTCCACCCCCTACAGCAAGCAGGAGGGACTGGGAGGAAACATCTGAATGTGTATCGTTTTGTCTAAGTTTATCTTCTGGGACTGGTTAATTTTACATGTTAAAAAGCCAACTGAAAGGGCCGGGCATGGTGGCTTGTGCCTGTAAGCTTCAGCCTATGAAGCAGCCGGGGCCAGGGATCGCGGTTCGAGTCCCGCCTGGGGCCCGTAGCGAGACCTAATTCCAAAAAAAATAGCTGGGCGTGGTGGTGCACGCCTGTAATCCCAGCTACCTGGGAAGCTGAGGCTGGGGACTGCTTGAGTCTGTGGTACCCTGGGCAATGAGAGCCTGCAGTTCCACGGGCAAAAATAGCAAGACCTAGTCTCAAAAAAAAAAAAAAAAAAAAAAAAAAAAAAAAAAAAAAAAAAAAAAAAAAAAAAAAAAAAAAAAAAAAAAAAAAAAAAAAAAAAAAAAAAAAAAAAAAAAAAAAAAAAAAAAAAAAAAAAAAAAAAGCCAACTGAGATGGGAAAAAAACTAAAATTGAGTCTGAATGCTGATGAAACAGTAAAGGTCTAATTATGAAAACTAGTACAAACTTTCAGCATGAGTTACTCAGCAGAATTACTCAACAAACGCAGTGTCACCATCTACACAAACCAAGTTCTAAACTACATTAAAGATCTTCACCATGGGAGGGCGCTAGCAAGATCGCCTTCACGTGGGCTACTTGACAATTCCCTTCTACCTTACTTATTCCTGAGTACTTATTCCTGAGTACATTTTGAAAGCCAAATCTGAAACCTAAAACGATGGGAGAGGAGTTGTTCCCAAACCTCACAGAGCAAGAAAATAAAATGATAATGCCCCATAAGTTTCAAGAAAGTTCTGTGAGACTCAGGAAGCAATAAGCAAAATGAGCAGGTGACAAGTTTTGGTCCCAGCTGTCACTTCTGAAACTCTGTGGTACAATTCTGGCAATTCTCCCTCCAATTTAAAAAAATCTATTCCTGTGATGTATGAACAATTCCTCAGAAGCAGAGAGCAACTTTCCTGCGATTAGTATGGGGAGAACCCATGGCATCTTAGGGTGAAATCCACCCTTAGTTCCCACCCAGCAACTAGTCCTCACATTCTATCTCCCTAACCTCCAGCCCCTCCCACCCCTAAAACTGCGAAAAGGCTAGAAGGGATGTAAGGCCCAGTGAGAAGATGACCTGCTGGTGTTCTGCACTCCAAGGGGGGATGGTGTAAACCCCGAGGTCTATGGCAGGGGTGCTGGGCAACCCTGCGATGGTGGGACAATGCCCCACCCATGCCCCAAGGCAGAAGTCAGCATCACTGAGGTTCATGACTCAACTCTGACCCTCGTTTAGAGCACCCGAAGCACAACAGAAGATGGGATGTTTACTTTCTGGAAATTAGACATGAAATCTGAGGATCATCTGTAACTGTAAAAATGCTACAAAATTATGTTATAGGCCAGTAAGCTTCAAGTGGTATTCTTTAAACCCGACAGTCCAAAAGAAAAATCACTTGCCCTTAAGCAAATGTTCCAAAACTCAAACTGCATCTGCCCAAAGTAACAATGTGAGTTTAAATCTTTCTTGAAAACTAAATATATACTTTCTGAAATTTGTAAGATCAAAGAACTGATCAAGAAATCTGCTTTATCAAAACACAACTTTGTATAACCAAGGACAGAAATCAAAAGATTTTGGTAAGAATTTACAAAGTGTCACTTCTCCAGAGGAAAAAATGCAAGTGGCTAATGGGCCCATGAAAAAATGTTGACCATCACTAGCCATAAGGGAAATACAAGTCAATGAGATGCCACCTCACTCCAGTGAGAACAGCCCGCATTAAACACACACACACACACACACACACACACACACAAATGCTGGAGAGGCTGTGGAGATAAAGGGACCCTCTTACACTGGTGGGCGGGGATGTGAACTAGCCCAGTCACCATGGAAAGCTGTGTGGAGGTTCCTGAGAACTCTGAAAATGGTTCTACCATATAATCCAGCAATTCTACTCCTGGGAATCTACTCAAAGGAAACAAAAACACAAACTCTAAAGGAAACCTGCACACTTATGTCTACTGCAGGCACTATTTACAAAAGCCAAGATAAGGAAACCACCCAAATGCCCTCAAAATGAGACAAATGGACCAAAAAGCTGTGGTGTATTTCTACAATGGAGTAGTCCTCACAACCAAAACTTACAAACTTGTGCCATTTGTAGCAACATGGACAGAGCTGGAAAGAATTATGCCAGCCAAAATTAGAACGAATAGATAATACCAGATGATCTCATGTACACATGGACTAGAGAGAAACCAAAAAGGTCAAGAAAAAGTCAAAACTAGCAAGCTGAGCAGAGAATCGAGGCAAAGCAAAAGAGGGGCTGCAGGGGAGGGCAAGCAGGGGCATGAGGAACACAAGGCACATGGCGGTGGCTCGTGGGTATGTGGCGAAACTATGGGCGCTACAACAATGCAAGACAAAGTCATAAATAAATCTGAAGTCACCAAGTGCCAGATCATTATGGGAAGCAGGGGACAGCGGAGAGCAGCAAACCACCTCCTAATAGCTGCCTGACATGGTTTTCAGGGGCCACTTCGGGAGAGTCCAGGGAAACCAAGCCTTTGAGGGAAGAACCAAAGCAGAAGCATCCCTCCAGGAGCTGCACATGCAGACACCAGCGCGACATCCTCAGACCACGGCTGATCTGAGACCACCCAAGGACAGCCAGCGACCCCAGCGGCCCCTCAGTCACTGACTGAGAGGCGAAATCTCGTGTAGCTAATTCAGAGTCTGAATCCTAAATCTTAAACCTGGAGATTCGTTAAGCAAGCACCTGATATCATCCCACTGCTACTCAGGAGAAAAAAGGCCCCGGTCCAGAGTTTGACACGGGAAGTGAGCTCACCTCGAAGTTCACAGGCAAGTTCCGTTTCAGCGCGATCTCAAACACCTGACTGATTTCCGACTTATTGAGATTCTCCTCTTCGGATTCTCTTCCGTTCACCTAGAGGAAGAATGATAGGTGAAGTGTTAATGCTCACGGAAATAGCCCCCCCCCCCAATCCGGCGCTGACAGCAAGCCCAGAGGGCACGAGGCCTGGTGCGACGGGCGGGGTGCCAGCTGCGAACCAGGCCCGCCGCCAACGAGGCCATCCACACAGACCTGCGTCAGCGAATGCAATAGGCTGAAAAATTGGTGTCCTGGCGACTCTGGGTCGGCTGGAGCCTCATGAACCCACCCCTACCACCACACAGAAGAGACCTGTGGCCACCATCAGCCTGAGCAGCATGGCGGTGCCCGGGGAGTGGACGACTGCGCAGGTGCTCAGGGGCCAGTTAGCCACACCTGGAGAGCCAGAACACAGACCCATCTGTGGGGGACATGGCATGTCCACACTACAGTGTATCTTCCTAAGTAGGCGGGCTCCTCATCTTCACTGAAGTCACTGGAACCATTTCTTGAATAAGGCTGTGGTGAAATGAATGCTGAACCTGCCGTGTACCTCCCAGTTAACGCTGCTGGCAAAAATGCAAAGTGCACACTATAAAACTCTCCAGAGCAGAAGCTGAGACCACCTCTCTGGCACGCAGTCCATTCACAGCTGCCCTGTCAGGCTGGGACTAGAGAGGGGCCCCACCCAACACATGGCAATAAAGCTGTGTTTTCCTTCCCGTTTCCGAGACTCTTCTCAAAGCACGTGCTCACTCATGTTGCAAGACCAGTGCAGCCAGACGGGAAGCAGGGTGGGAGCTGCGGGGCAGACGTGCGGGTGGCCCAGCACCCTCAGTCGCGTGCAGTCGGGACGCGGACTCCCGGGCCACACAAGACGGCTGTCTCATGCTGTGATTAGAAGAACAAAACTCTGAGGTTTCTGTTCCACAGCGATGAACACAGTCAGGAGTATCGTACACCAGACATGGTTCCAGAGCCCCTCCCTCCACAGTGCTTCGCTCCCACGCGGGGCTTCACTTGTTCCACAGCCCTTCTCAACCGTTTGCACAGCCCTTCTGGCAGTTAATGAACTTAAACACCCCGTTTGCTGTTCAAATCCTAACAAAAGAGAACCTGCATTTTAATAAGTGAACCCTGAAGTCCACAAAGCTTTAAGCAAGGTATTTCCGAAATCTGTTAAGGAATTTTTAAATAAATTTTAACTAAAAAAATAAATACCCAGTGCCAGGTACGGTGGCAGGTACCTGTAATCCCAGCTACCTGGGAGGCTGAGGCTGGGGATCACTTGAGTCCACAGGTTTGGGACTACCCCAAGCAACAGAGCTCGAGACCTAGTCTCTTATAAAAAAAAAAAAAAAGCCACAAAATTTAAAAGAACAAATGGTGCTGAGAAAACCAGGTATTTACCAGCAAAACACTGAAGCTGGACCATTACCTCACACCATATTCAAAATTTAACTGAAAACAGGTCATTACCTTACCTAAAGGTAAGGACTAACATGCTAAAACTCTAAAGGAAAGTACCAGGGAAAGGCTTCATGGCACTGGAGGTGGCAACGACATCTCAATACAGACAACTCATGGAAAAAATAAACTGGACTTCAAAACTAAAAACTGCTGCACATTTAAAGGACATTACAACAGAGTGAAGACAATGCACAAAAGAGGAGAAAACACATACAAGCACTGTATCTGGTAAAGAACTACTATCCAGAAGATACAAGAACACAAACAAGTCAACTGAAAAAATGATGGGGAAAGGGCTTCATAGATATTACTCCAAAAATACAAACTGCCAGAAAGTACAGGCAGTGATGCTCAGTAGTACTCATCATTAGGTAAATTCAAGCCAAAACCATAATGAGTCACACATCATACCCAGGAGAATGGCTCTCTTCAAAAGAAGAGAAAGTACCAAGTGCTGCTGAGGACCTGGGGCAGCTGAACCTTGCACGCAGGGAAGAGGCGCAACAGTGTGGCTGCTGTGGAAGGGTGCTGGTTCCTCAGAGTGTTACAACAGGATTGGGTGTACACCCCCCAAGGACCAGAGACAGAGAAGCAGGTACTTGCACCAATATTCACAGCTGCCCCATTCACAACAGCCCAAAGGTGGAAACAAACTCCACTCCATCAGTAGATGAATAAACAAAATGTGGAATGTTCAGACAATGGAATGTTCGACTTTAATCTTTAAAAGGAATATAATCCAGAAAACATGCTACAACATGGAGAGAATCCGAAAGCATGACAATAAAGTATCTACCACACACGAGGACAAACACCTACTCCATGGAATTCTCTGGAATACACAGGGCCCGAGAGAGAGAGCAGAGGAGGGGGATGGGATGGGGACAGGACAGGGACTAAGAGGGGTGGGAGTGTGTGATGTGTACAGATGCTTTTTGGGATGAGAAAGCTCTAAAAATGGGTGGGATGTATGGTTGCACATTTGAGAATACTGAACACCAGAGAAGCACACACTTACAAAGTGAAGATGGCAATTAAGATTTTATCTTAATTGTCTAGAGGACAACAAGAAACAGGTTTCGTGCCAAACCTTCACACACTAGAGGTCATCAATTAACGCTGCCAACAGGTTAACTCATTTGGGGGCGTAACAAAACCTCAGTGACCACACATGTAGCCCAGTTTTCAATTTTTTTCTTAGACTGATTAGTTCATTTTTTTGACATTTAAATCATAATTACAAATTATTTTTAATTATGCTTTGAAACATACAAGACAGTCTAAACATTAAGAGGCGGCTGGGCCGGGCACGGTGGCTCGTGCTTGTAAGCTTCAGCCTAT